>JAANSM010001614.1:0-17795 GCA_036850725.1 Orchesella villosa
GAGATAATTGAGGGAGTGAATAAGTACATGGAATTTGAAATGAGTTTCTATTCAATTGGGTTTAATGAAGTCATATCATTGCATTCCGGGATTTGTTTTTGGCGAAAATTATTGTTTTTCTCGTGATAAGAGTAGTGCATGAAACGTCAACAAGAAGTTAAAAACATAAAGCCGGAACCGGTATATGTTCCTTTACATCTTCATTATATAGAGCACGCAAGGTGACTTCAATAACAAACGTGCTTTTATTTATTCAATCCGTTTTATCGGTAAACCGTGAGCTTAAATCTCAACTCATTTGTCTTATCGTTATTCAATTTTCGATTACCACAAAATAAGTCACATTTTCCATTTCAATTTTCGGCACACACATAGCACACGAATAACAGGAAGTATGACAGACATGACGTAGAAGATTGCCATTTTCCCTAAAACCTTAAACATTGTTCCAAAAACACACATAATAATCATATCATTGTATCGGCATCGCTATCTGATGATGCATACATCTACTTGTACATTCTATTCGTCAAAAAAATGCTCCAAAGGAAAGGGTTTATCCCATTTAAAATGCTGCTGACAGAAAAATTCCTTCATTTTTAACTTCGTCCGTCAGCATGAATGTCTATACAACTCACGAATGCTTTGTGCACAAGAAAATCTACAAACACGCTTGTATGTTGGATGTACTCGTCAAAAAGAATAAGGTTTTAGAATTTTGTTAAATCATGAAAGAAGGAAAAGATCAACATTGAAAAATGAACTGGAATATCCGGCCTGAACAAAAAACGCCGTAGAATTGCTCCGTCCGCTTTCCAGCCTTTTCTTCCCTTTTTTAGAGACAATTACGCCTGTTACACATGCCCATGTCCACATATGCCACGGTCGGTCGGAAAGAAAGGAAAGTTCATCTGAGCATAATACATAATATTAAAGAGAACCACATAGAATGGGCTCTCAAGCACTTGCATGCTCACTCGACGTTTTACAATCATCAACCAAATATGGAGAGAGCAAATAATATGTCCTATCAAAGTTTATTCTGTTGTAGTTTGAAAACAAGGAAAATTATACTTGTGATCATGAATATATACCCCTATACACTCACTTGAAAATCCAAAGTTGTCCTGAAAAACCGTTTTTCTTACCCATTTTGAGTAAAACACTTCATTAGCAAGCATCATCTTATTTTTATAGAGCGTTTTATTTATGTACCTATGCATAAGTCACTGATTAAATACAAATGAATGCATACATATATGTGCAGAGTGCAGCATTGCTTCATAAAATCAAGCAAGCATAAAGCGAGTTTTAGAGGAAGACTAATTCGATACATGTAGTCAACACAGACTACCATCATCATCATCATTTTGCTCTGCATATAATACCTGAACGTCCATTGGGATACATGATGATGCGATGTGATGCTTGATACAAACAAGAAATGCGTGCATGAATATCGCACATTGGAGGCATTGGCACATAATACAAACAAAACTGACGGCTCATGTATGTATGTAGCCTTGTGATGATTAGCAGTAATTTGCAAGGTATTATTTACAAATCATCGTCCCAACACGAACACGAGTTCCACCCAACGTGAATTGTAAATAATATAGGATTACCCCACCTTCCTATTTATCTAATTACAGGGACACAGGTGACAAGAGTCCTCTCTCCATATACTGTCGTATTTGCAGTCTACATACAATTTCAACAAACTCAATAGATACCTATCTATAGTAAATAGTTTTTTGATAGCCCTCTGTAAATGTGTGTTGCTCATTTGCTTTGTGCCATCATGCGGAGTAAATTTTAGAATTTCATTTTTTCAGCGTATCGTGTATCATCACAGCTTCAGAGAGACTTCATCACAATATACTGCGTCCAGTGCGGTGCAATGCCGTAAGTGAGGAAAAGGGTTGTTTCACTACAAATCTCATGTGTGAGCAGCACTCCATATTAAACGCTTGAGTTACCTGCACCACATCCCTTTACTTTTACTACACTTTCATACTATCCAAAAGTCATTCATTTATGCTACAAACGTACATGTTTTAAATCTTGCAAGGATACAACAAAACATATATATACCTTTTGCAAACTGTAAATAGGAAGGAGTGGTAAAGCGTAATAATCTCTCTAGCAAACAAATCTACATACATCGTCAAGTGTACTAACAAGCTGACAATAAATTCACGACAAGTCACAGCTGTCCTGCTTACTCAGATAATAACAATAATCCCAATAGTTTGTGCACTTTTTTCTGAGAAAAGAGACACATTAAAGTTTCAGGATTGGCAGTAAAAAAGAGGTAAAGAAAAATAAAGTTCAATAATTTCACATTTGATGCCTGCTACATACAAACAACCTGACTCACAGCATATATGCACACAAAGCAATCCGAGTGAATGTTTACCTTTTCAGTCAGTAGAAGCAAAAGTAGTAGGAGGATACAGAATAATGATAGCAACGTATATAAAAAGAAGGATACTGAGATGAAAGCTAACTCAAAAAAAACTTCAAGTTCGTCATGGTTTATTGTGCTCAAACATGAAGCGTATTCAGAAACTCGGCGAACCATGAAGAAACAAATCGTCTCCCTTTTTTCAAAATATCATCACATCCCTGACAAATATACTGTCGCTTCTCTCTTTCACACTCTTCACTCTTTGTATCATAACATAACCAGATTACCTACCAAAACTACAAACTTTATCCTCTAAACCAGACTGACATGAGACATGATCCAAGAGACATTTGATGCAATTGTAATAAACACAATCTAAAAATGAGTATGCATTGTACACGTTTACAATAAGTAGTGTACCACACGGAGCCAAATAGTCTAACTAGCTTTAGCCTACCACATTCTATTTTTGTCCTTATTCACACTTATCTGACCACTAACAATCAACATGGTATTTTCTAGCGCTTGTACAGTGTACAAACTTGATACATTTCATAGAATATTAATGAAAGTTTACTGTTCCATTTTCATTCATTCATGAATTTGTTCATTCAATTCAGTTCCAATAAAAGTTTACTCGCTCCCTGGAATTCATAGGAAAAGCGAGTCACATTGACTTTACTGCGCCAATTCATTGAAACTTGTTTATTGAAACTGAAACGTGTCAGTTAAAGTTCGGTGGTATGATATACAAACAGCATCACGTCAGGAATGACAGGTAGTCATTCCTTTCTTGCAACTTCGTCGCTTTTACGAAAACTAAAAAGACTTTTGCAATCACCAAATCAATATTGTTCCAAGTATCTGTCCGTGCAGTGACAGACGACACGGCATATAACGGCCGTAAAAAGTCTACCTCCTTGTTTTTTACTCAACTCAGGGAATCCAATTGTACACTGTGACATCAAACGTTACATGTTACACCGCATCGTGCAATCAATACTAAAATATAAATCGCGTGAGGTATATTTGCACAGTGAGTGGGGACAAGACAGTTGGATGCATAAGAATATAAATGAATTATCATTAAACCCCATAAGGATCCTTTTCCTTCCTCCATTTCATCCGCTATATAGGTGTATACAACTCTTTCTTCTTGAGGACCTACATGTGCACGAGTTGTGTTGTGGAAATGGAAAAAGCAACTGGAGGGAAACCATTGATATGATAAGCATTTGATACATTTATAAAGAACCCTGAATGAGGCAAGATGACGATGATAAGTGAAACCAATCGGGAGAGACTCTTAACAAAAGACGCCGTACTGCCAGAAGAAGACGAAAGGCAGCAAATACAATAGTGACAGTGAAACCCACTGCATTAGTTATTTAGAAAAAGGAGAAGCAAGCCTGTCAAGACATTCAGAACAGTAAGTAAAGGAGAAGAGAAAGAATAAAAAAGAAGGAAACAGAATGGAAACGGAACTATTATCACAGTGTTTTCACTACACTACTATACAACTTCTACTCACGATAATAGTGAGAGAAAAACAGTCGCATAGAACATATTTATATATACCTACTCTCTGTCATGAGTACACAATACACTTTTTGGATGCATGTACACAAGTATTCAAAAGAGTTCCTCTTCAGACATTGAGACGAGATGGATACAAAACACAAGCTCCTGGAAATAGTAAAGAGACAGAAAAGGAAGAAGAAAAAAGACAAGCCGATTGTAGTAGCAGATTGATAGAAAAACAGCACACACACATGACAGTGCCAAGTGTTATGTTGTACTTTTCATAAAAGACTGCAAGCCAGTCAGCCTCCAATTACTTCCCTAGGCGGCTGGTGTGTTGTTTCATATGCGCCTGCTACTTACAATTTTACTTAGGTATATTGTTGCTTTTAATGTTGAATAGGTACATGTTGGATGTAATGAATTGACACGTGCACCCTGGGAGATAGTTCAAACTCTCTTCTTAATGAAGACACGACAACCTTCCTCCTTGTTCTGATACATTGTGTACCATACAGTTTTTTCTATCTTTTAAGACAGCATAAATACAGGTTTTGGCTTATATCATGAAGCGTGTCATTGTCACATGAGAGCACGGCGTCCGAGTACATTCGTAGTACTTCTTAAATGTATACTATACAGCATTTAGGAGGAGGAAGTAAAAAATACTCATTTCTACTACTTCACTTCAGATTCTCTTCGTTAAATGGTATGTGTAAACATCATTTGTCTCTTATAAGAGTTTATTTGTGTAACAATTGTGATGTTACATACAGACGTAATATAAAAATAAATAATATCAATCCGTGCGGTCTGTCCCGCAATTTGCTATAAATGAAAAGGAAGAAACTAAATTCATGCTTGAGTATATATTTAGTCACGAGAGCCATGTTCATATTTTCCTGATCTCTTTCAATGAAAATATGTCCCTCCTTGTGAATTAGCCTTTTCTTCAGGAAGACAATTGTGATTATGTCATTCGGATATTTACAAGAGCAGTTGAAACTCTGGAAGAAAACCGAACATCCATGGCGGATTCGCACGCAAGAGACATTAACGAATTGTAACAGAAAATATCTACCTTTTATCACGTATGTTTTATGCAACGTAAATGGAACTAGGAGCAGTGAAGCTTGCTTTGTAAATATGGCTCAGGTTGACTATCTCACACAAAAGAAAAAAAGATGACATAATCTCGTTTTCAAACCTACAAGAGGCAAAGTCCTCATAGATCTAATGTCTGCCATTCATATTCATATGATAATATTATGCAGATGACATCATGTTGGAAAACGATTTCATTACCAAACTAAGACTTTTCCATTTCTCTCTCTCTCGCATCTCTCCTTCTCGCAATCGGGTTCAAGCTCCTTGTGTTCAACAGATGAAAACAAAGTAATGTGTACACACATGCAAAAAGAAGATTTTTTTGGGGATAGAACTGACTTTTTGTCCCCCAAAAACAGTCATACGACCAACATATGGCTGCACAACGAACACGTGAGCCTTATTTCAAGTTACGTCTGATATATATGGGCATTGTTACAGTTACTTGAAGAGAACAGGCGTTACTCTATACAAAAAGTGGCACCCGTGCCATTGCATCTCATCAAAACTTATCTTGTGTAAGCAATAAATGGATAAGTTTTAAGAAAAGGAAACGCATTACAAATCTACTCAAATACTGGAATTCTAAAAAGAACGTATTCATATCCCTCCTATCACTTAACTGTTCAGCTATATGGGGTATGAAAGAAAATGTACACAAGATACATCTACAAAAATGTATGGATGTACATCCCATTTCCGTACTTTTTTTTGAATATCTTGTGTCACAACAAACCTAAAGATATCTTCTTCACAACTTCTTTACATATTGCCACAAGTTAGTAAAAATGTCACCGACACACGGACAAAGAAACCCAGACTAGACACAACTTCCATATATGCTTTAACATACCTTAAATCATTGTATAACGCATAATACATATATGTAAGAAGTTTGTTGGTTGGGGAATCTTCTCTTGCTAGAAAATTGTGAAACGTATTTTTCCCTACAACAGCTTCCTTAAATTCTAAAATCGAGATAAAATGTAGAAAAATCAGCCGAGCTCTATCGTTATTACATCTTTTTACAAGAAAAAATATCGTGACAGGCAATGATTTTTTATACACGCGTAATTTTTTGCCTCCCAGTAAAAAACGACTCCATATTTCTCCAGCAGTAGCATCACAACATGGCAAATGCAACTATGCCAAGTTTTCAGTTGGCTCCAACTTCCAAGTACATAATCGTATGTACACTTCATCTTCCTGTAAATACGAGACGCAGTAAATAAATACTGCCTCAAGAAACAAGAAACCCCCACACACTAGACAGATTCAAGGAGAATGTATGGAAGTGGAAGAACTAATTCCTTTGAACTCGATTCGATATCTGCATTCACTTTCGGGTCAAGTAAAAAATGCTGCATTATGAGCCAATATTAACGAAACTAACTGCTACTTCACTTGCAATATTCCGTTTTCGGTTTCATGGTTTGGACCATTAAACAACAGTTAAACTGCAACTATGTCTGCATGGGTGGATATGGCATATTTCCTACAGAAAAAAAATCACAACGTTCTGCTACTTACCACAACCACAAAGTTACGCCCGACTACTTACTTCCTTTCTATTATATCCGGCTAAGTTCCGCACAATATGTCGATACTAGTTTGCAATTTGGGAAAAAAATATCGTGATTTTTATCAAGGACAAACTCGTCCAAAGAACTTATGCTTTCCGTTTTAAACCAAGTTTATATGTACTTAGACAGCGATGATAATAGAGGGAACATAAAAACATTAGCTGTGTACAAAATTCATCATGTACCCGAAGTGACTACATTACGTTTTACTTCCTTCCTTCCTCAAATACAAATTGACAGGACATAATGTACAAATCACAAACATTATTAGTGTACAAACTGGAATTTTCATGACTCCAGCTTTTGACACGATAGCTCAACACAAACAAAGAAACAAAAGTCCAGACACCACAGGCGAGGCACAATCAAATAAAATGATATTACGATCGATATTTTTATGTCGCGAAAAAAATTTAAGTGTTTTTCACCAAACAAATCCATCAACGTAAATGAGCATAAAAAGCCGCTGAACATGAAAGGCGGAAAAGGAAAATCCCCATCTTCACGAGAGCGTACAAGGACACTTGGGGTAAAGAGGCATTGGCATGATGAAACGAAGCCTTCATGAAATGGTTTTCAGCTCACCAACTGCATTTTTACCCTTTCACCATAAATAAGTTATAGAAAAAAATTGTACTGGATAAGATTTCAAACAACCTGAAACCTATGAAATGACCTTTTAGGAAGAGGTTACTGCGCAGGAAAAGAATCGCACACAAATATACATTTCGTTGAACTTTTTTTCATGTTTCACATCAAATTCCAATCTATAAACACTATATTACACCTTATGCTAGAGCACTCAATCTATTTGAGTCATATTAAAACAAAAACAAAACTCCCAACGTGAATAGGCTATTTTTCTTCCATAATATGCATATTATATGGTTGTATGGAAACTGATCTTAGATTTCTTTGTTCCTTCTCGAGTACTTTCTTCCGGCTTCCGTTCTTTAACCCGAAAATGTACAGTGTTGTAAGTATGGCGGTATAAATATAGGAAGCGACATACTACCTGGAAATGAAAACCTGTACTTACTGTATTGTACTACTAAACTTCGCCCATCGCGTCCTATACCCCGTTCCCAACAACGTAGCGAATTTTTCAATGTATACACACTGGAGTCCGCGCCCAGCCATTCACTCAAGTGTATAAGTAATGGATGTTCGTACTAATGCACTAATTTTACATTATTAGCTTTGTACCTGGAACCATGAATTGGAATGAGGCTTAAATGGGCACCCAAAACTGTTATCATTTCAATCCATCAAAATCTTGGCACGAAACGTATCAACTTTCACGATTAAGAAACATAAGAAGTATACAAATGCCACGGTTTACAAGTACCAGTTACGTGGTTGTCTACCATATAACAACTTCACGGCACACTTACACCATTCCATATTGTACCTTTCATTTAAAATAACTCATTCATACTGTTGCACACAGTTTTGTTGTACTTTGCAGTGCAAGAGTAATTTTGAAATAAGAGCTTATATAAGCACAAAACATCATGCTGTACCAGTGCACGAGTCATGCCTGCCTACACAAGCTGTGTACCTAGTATTATTTAAACAGGCCACATCGTGCAATTAGGGACACTCATTTTTTTCTTAAAATGCCTGGAATGAGTCCATTTCAATCTCTCCACACCGGAAAATAATTCAAGATTTCATACACATATGTAAACCTGTATTCATGGAACACATATGAAAAATTGTCCACGGTATATATAGTGGAGATGCACATGTGAAAAAAAAACGTTTAGAAAGTGGATTATATTTAGTGAAAAGCGACGCTCATGATACTAGGTTCCATTTCAAGCGATATATTTGAATTCTTCTAGTTTACCCATTGTGTTGAAAGAATCGTTATCTTAATGTAGGATGAAAACTTTGACGAAGAGTGTTCATAATATCTATCATATGATTCTAAATTATGTACATAAATAGACTTGTGTATAAAAGTTAATGCTCAAAAAGAAAAGGGGAATGGAGTCGACATGCATTAATTGCAGAGTTATGAAAGCACGCATAAGATCAAACCCATGTTTCACAAAACCCCTCACCTCATACATACGTGTACCATATACACTACTTATAATATAAAGCTAGTATCGCAATAAGTCATTCATTCAGCAACGAAAACATAATCAAAGAAAATCTTTTCCACGCTTTAAATAAGTGCATTCCAACTTTTCAACAACAGTCAACTTGTCTTAAAGCAACTGAAACGGTTCTCAAAATTCAAAACGCTCTCACTTGCTTATATTATAGCTCATTTTTATGAAAGGCCAACTAATAGGGTTGTATGTTATGCCATTACTGTGGGATTCTAGTACCATTTCATGCAGGATGACGGTCGGAAAATGTCTGTAATTATATAGTCCATGTACTACCACTAACTGCCGTCCTTCTCGTTCCTGTGCATGTGCTTTGTAATTATATGAAAAATTTGACTTTGTACTTTATTCGAACTCATCCCTCACTGAGGAACATCCCTTAGATTGCTTCTTGTTTGTTACTTTCGACTGTCGACTCACGGGACATTCAATTCTGCATATATATACTATCAACTATACTATCTATACATGCATTTAGATATGAACAAACAACCCTATCCACCATGTCTAACTTAATACACCTACCGAAGTATGCACGTCACATGATGAGAAGCAGTGAAGATGAGTGAATGTGAATCATGAAAATAATTTGATGCTGTTTCTTACATAATTCGTTATTCCACAAATTCATGTGTGGTGTGTCATTTCAAACCTTCTTGAAACGAACATTTTTGGGGAAAAAATCATTCAAGAAATGCATAAAGTTTTGTTTAACATCTAGAAACAACATATTTATGGATAGTGTGTAACGACTTGAGAATACCCGTTAGAAGCAATAGTGTGCTACCACGTATTTTCTGCTCGTCTTCACTTACTAGTCCGTAGAGATTTCCATGAAAATAAAAAATTTCCAGGTTCATTCTGGTTCAGTTCAAATGACGTCTCTTTCATAAGTTTTTTTCTTCAAAATGAACCAGGGTACGTTTCCTGCCAATAATCCCTCGTTTTCCGACTTAACAATAATTCTATTGGTTACACATAATTGGAATGTTGAGCTGAAATCTCTTCAAACGTCGATACCTCTCATATACGTACACATTTTCAAAAATATCTTCCCCCGATGCATAAAAGTACAAAATTCTGAGTCATGTTTACAAGTTGCGGTGAAATATCCTTATACTTTTCAGCTATCTCTCCGACATTCATTCGACCTATCCGTAAAGATAATCTGTCTGAAAGATATCATCATTGATTTCACAACTACCAAATAATATATTAAAAATTCACGTCTCCCTTCGCCCATAGTGGCAAAGCTAATAAATATAAATGAAAGATAACATTGGAGGAACGAAGAGAAAAGACAGAATTACAAAGTGAGCTCCTTTTTAGAGATGACACATCAAAGATTATTCAAGTACATGATCATTCATCTCCTAAAACAAAGAAATACCGTAACATAAACATGATACTAATACAAACAAAACAAAAAAAGACGTGAGCGTTATCCGTTTGTACATAATATAAATGCATAAGTATGAATAAAAAAAGTAGTAGACAAAAATACACATTCTTTAGAGGGAAGTAATACGGTGTGGTGCACAGTATAGAAATATGCTATACTTTATATAGGAATGAACAAGCAAAAAACTATTTGATGATGGTGAAAGGCCAAAGAAATATTATCTGTACATACATAATGCATCGGATTTCTTACACGACGACAGACGATGAGAAGATGAAGTCAGGCAAGCATGCTCAACAGCGACAAAATCAAATGCATTTACATGCTCAAATGCCATATCGTAAGCAGACACATTGGATAATGTTGAATGCACTGACTGACGATGAGATGACGGTAATAATGCTTCTAGGGTTGCAAGTCATACTCACATTTGCCATCGACACCGACTACTGTCATTTACCACCAAGCAACAAGCAACTGTTAAAACGGCATCTTGGGCGGCGCAGTTTCCCTTTCAAGATGCGAGAACTATGAGAGCTTCATAAAAAATTCATAAAATATTTATTGATGTGGCATTCACATGTACTATGAATGAAGGGACATATTTATTTCTTTCCTTTCAAACCTGTCACAACAGTTATTTCTTGAGTGACAAGAAGATCTGTTATTCCCCTACTAATTTGTATTCTATAAAATCGTTTCAACAAGGACATGCACAACCATTACCCCATACAAATAAGTACACTCTAAAAATGAAATTCATAGAATACCTTATGCTATTGAAATTGAAATGAATGTTAAAGTTAAAATAAATAGAAATGCTAAAGCTATAAGGGTAAGCTTGCAGATGCAGACATTATATAATGGCAGATGCGAATCCCGAATCAGGCTGAAGATATTTGTATGAAAAAGATGTTTTTAGATGAATTCTAGTGAAACATCAAACGAAAGTAATATAGTCATCTGCAATCTTCCAAGGGTTGAATTATAGGATGTAAATTTTTGCAATTGCATAAGCATTACCAACATGTGTCAGGTAAATAAGCACCTATTAACCCAGACATGATAAAACAGAGACATTGGAGGAAGGAAAACAGTAATCATTTGGAATAGGGGGCATGTTTTTGAATCAACCTTGTATTTATTACGGCACGCGATCATATTTGAAACAAATGAGTTCTACACAAAAACAGTCCTTTTCAAGCATTCTCTGAAAGTGTACTTCTTTGCAATATTCACCATCACATCTGCTTACGTGTGTTTTTATATACATAGCAGCCGGCTACACAGAAAAAAAAACTCTTCAAATCTAGATATCACTATCAGACTTACATTTTTTGGCAAACTAGTTTGAGAATGTTTCAACGGATTACTTTATCCATGCATGCACATTTCCATTCTATTGTCCCATTTGTGCATGTGAGATCGACATCTGCCTAACCACGGTAGTGCTTAATTGTACGCCTTTCCATTCCAGAAATCTAACCTTCACCTTAACATACATAACTTTTTACTTTCCAATTTCGCATGTTTGTGTGATACCGCATGCAAATGAACATGCCTATCAAAAACAATATGATTGGATTATCTTTGCGTAATATCAGATGCACCATCCTTTCTCTCATACATTTCAAATTGAATAGTACTAAAACACTACAATCCGACTTTATGCTCCTACTCACAGAAGAGTATGCCATACTAAATGAGAACGATGATGTTTATGCAAATTTTAAATCATAATAGGAATTTGCTGAACCATTTCCTCTGAAATTGCAATAGTCATGCAATTCACTTAATTTTCCAGAAGTGCACCCTTAACACAATTTTTATAGAGATAATATATCTTGTAGATCTATATCACTTGCTAATCACGAAATATTTACGTTCATATCATGAGAAATGGAATCATTAAAAGTTTCCGCGGCTATGTTGGGAGAATTCTGATTTAATTCATCGTAGGCCTAGTCATTATATATGATACGCATGGTGAGACTGAACATTTTACCCAAAACTTCCAATACCGTCAACTAACTTGAAATACACCATTAGTAAATATGAGTATGAAATGATAATGGTGATGCTTTACGGATGAGCATACATAAAATTATGCAGTAGATCTATATCACTTGCTAATCACGAAATATTTACGTTCATATCATGAGAAATGGAATCATTAAAAGTTTCCGCGGCTATGTTGGGAGAATTCTGATTTAATTCATCGTAGCCGTAGTCATTATATATGATACGCATGGTGAGACTGTACACTTTACCCAAAACTTCCAATAACTTCAACTAACTTGAAATTCACCATTAGTAAATATGAGTATGAAATGATAATGGTGATGCTTTACGGATGAGCATACATAAAATTATGCTGCCAGTTCCAAAAAAAATCATGTACCAAAAATTTAAAAGCGAAATGCCTGACAAATATCGTCTGCATAGAAAAAAACTACAACACAATATAAAAGAACATCACTGGGTGAACGGCACAGAAGCGTATAATAATTGTGTTGTATTGGAATACGGATGTGGAAGATATTTATGTATGCATAAAGTACATTGAGATCTGCACCGTTTCACCACTAAACAAGGCAAGAGGAAAACAGCAAAAACATACCGACGACAAACCATCGGGATGAAGAAGAGAAGGCATTTGACAGTTGTTACATCAACATGGCACAATAACGTACACCACACACACGTTTCCAACCCCTCTTTTTTCATTACAAACAATTTCATTTGGTCGACTCCATTTTATGTTCATGTACCTAACTGATTCCTATATACAATATGAATTTGCTTTTGTGTTTCACCTGCCGATATCATTCAACCATGCTGAATCGGGACAGACGACCTTCCATGAATAATAATCTGTTCACTTGCTACATTCCTTCAACCGTATCCAATCTTTGCTTGACTTATATAGACGCACCATACGCCACACCACTAGCGACACCAGCTCAAAGATTTACTCATGATTTTTCCGACAATCGTAATAATCGTTATGTAACAATACGTGATAAGATATGCTACACACCGATTTGTCGAACCGCGATTACACGTTTACAATAAAATGAGCAAATAAATGGGCTCAGAAACTCAGCACTCTTCATCTCATTACTTCAGTCCTTCTTGATTCTTCAAGTTAAAAAACATAATCAACGTAAGTAAGCAGATGCCATGCTCATGCTGGTTTGTGCATGAAATAGGCACACATATGTGTGCAATTCTTGTAATTCATGAGATGATGTTGAAGGAGGTGGTATAACGATATTTTAAAGGGCACACACTATCATACATAGCATGTTATTACAAAAGATGTCATCAAAGTTTCCAGATCTCACAAGTTAACAGACCAAATCGAAATAATGTAAAATAATAATGATAATATCTTTTCAACGCGCTCAATGCACCACTCGTAACATTTGTCTTGTACATTAATGCAATAGCTAGTAATTTTCGAACTTGTGATCTAGGATTAGATTGTACAATAATACAACACTCGGCAGTTATATCTTATCTTGTGGTTGAGGGAAACCTACCATCTTCCTTTTTTTATATTTTGTAGTTCAGACGCACGGGTATATGAAGATATGAATTTGATAATAATACATGAAATTGCATACATAATATTACATAGCTGCTACACACACAAGCACAGTGAAATGCAGTGCTGGCAACTAAACACCTACAAAAAAGGCACATTATCAACCATGAGTGAACCCAGTCAACCATGCAAATCTCCATCAAAAAAGTAAAGGCAACAAACTCTATACTCTCGTATCAGGGAATCATGACATGACATTTGGTTTGAACACGAGCCAAAATGGAAGAATGAATTGATGAAAACGAAATCAAATTTGAGATCTGGAGTCCGGCAAAAAAATAAATTCTTCATCTCCAGAAGAAAACGAGATAAAACAGCTATTTCCGATTAACAAAACATGTTTTTGGGCTCAGTAGCATGGCACAAGTATAACAGAAAAGCATCATCCATTGCTTTTATGGAAAAAATATTCACGGTCCCAGAAAGGAAATCCTAAAATTCTTGCTCTCAAATTATGTATTCATATACAATGAGATGGCTCCAAGATTTTATGCGTAACTAAGCAGGAGGCAAAGCCCTAGGAGCAATGCATCCTTGTATAAATACTTTTCATCCATCCTCAACCATGAAGTTAAGTTGCGTTGAGTTTAGCTTGACTGTGTTTGTGCACTACGAGCACATAATGGATTAGCATGCGAGAAGATGTGCGAGTTTGTCTTCCTGAATGTATGTACATAAGAACTCCACAAAATTTGTGTAAGTGCTCACTTCTTGGCTTGATGGTTATTTTTGCCTTCACAACACAAGCAAATGCCAACGCTTTTTGGAACATAATTTTCAAAAAGCTAAAATCAGTTTACAAAAAAACGAACGGAGAAAACCATGATTCTTCGAATGGATAAATTTTCGCATGGATGAACTAAAGAGGTTGCTAGATTACTTATATTTTTACAAAATCCACGGAAGCGATGAAAGAAACAAGCACAGTTTGCTTTTCCCCTTCTCAAACAGGCACTAGTTTTTTTTGTCTTACTGTACTTGCAATCTCATGCACTACATACGTGTAGCCATGTATATTCGACGTTATTACTAGTTTTTAAACCCGCTGAAGAGCTCAGCAAACATTTACGTTTACTACGAACGACGATGAGATTCAAACGAGTAAGAACAGGACCAGGTTAGATTATGCATGCATGCTTCTTCCACTTCTTCGTCAAAATTAAAGAAAATGCTCCTTTTTTGTCTAGCTAGCTCAGTAAAGTCATTCTACTTATGTACACAAAAATCATATCCCTGCAGAATGCATTACGTGATATAGGCAAGTGAGGTGTATAACGTAAAAAGTGTGCGTGTCGCCACGGACAGGGAAGCCGAAAATGTACAAAATCTGTATCAAACGGCGTATCAAAATCATAATCCTCAACCTCACGATGATGACGCATTCATTCTAGAAAGATACTACTTTACACCGTCTCAATATTGAATATATGGGGATGGGGAGTGAACTTTTATTAGAGTATTCAAGCCACGCGTCAGACTTGACTTTCCATTCCTTTTAAAATGATTCTAATTTCATTTACATTCATCGAAAGCGTAATATTTTTCATAACCTTAAATTTATGCGAAGAAAGCGATGATTCCAGTACCGTACAAGAACATGGATACCCAAATGTCTGACGCTGACGGCATTTTCATTTCATTACAAGCAAAACTTGAAGAATCGTTATGTTATGACAAAACAATGAAAGGAGAATGTCGTTCTGTCGTTCCATATGAAATCACTGAAAGGAAATTGTCATTATGCAACTGATTTGATCGGAAACTCATTCCTTAGTTTGTATACTGTAACATGAGTTATATGCGCACGCTAAAAGGAAAGCAGGACGAGAATAACATCACAGGGCGTTGTAAACTATGCAGACACAACCTTGTCTTTGGATGACTCAGTGATGATGATGACATAATGCATTAATTTCATAAGATATCCATGAATATCTTACATCTAAATATATATTGTGTTTCTGTATCTATACTGTAAAATGCAATAAATAAACAAACTTTTTACAAGTGATAAACAGACTACTCCCGTTTCCCACGATGATTTAAGAATGCGTTAGTCAAACTTATAGATTCATATCAGCGATCAAGTCATGCTGTTTCGACAGTTGAGTTTTATTATGCTTCCTTNAGAATGCGTTAGTCAAACTTATAGATTCATATCAGCGATCAAGTCATGCTGTTTCGACAGTTGAGTTTTATTATGCTTCCTTACTACAACTGACGTTCAGCGACAAATGTCCATGACTATATATATGCTATACAAAATATACAAACATGTTTAGCTTACCGGTAACTGGAAGGAAGGAAAGGCAGAAGGTGATAACTGTTATAATAGTATAAAGGAATGAAGTCATTCTCTCCCATCCATACACTGAGGAACTTCTCAGTAGCGGCCTCCGTTGGGGTCGACGCAGTCTCCCTGGAAAGAAAGAAATCCCCAAAAAATTAATTAATTTTGCGAGGTTCAATGGCAGTAATCAATGACGGTAGTTTATTCGTAATATTCGCTGCATAGAGTATGCCATAATTTTCAATAATGACGGCACGGCGAAATAATACCCTCATCATTGTAAGTAGTTTAGATACCACATATCGCATAGATAATCAAATTATAATCATCGCAAAAGAAC
Source organism: Orchesella villosa (assembly GCA_036850725.1). NCBI lineage: Eukaryota > Metazoa > Arthropoda > Collembola > Entomobryomorpha > Orchesellidae > Orchesella > Orchesella villosa. The sequence continues at coordinate 16,387 of JAANSM010001614.1, forward strand.
GTTGAATACTGTACCTCCTATAAAGCAAGTTATTTTTGCGAAGCTGCAGGAACTACACATTGTTTCATTCCTTTCATATAATGCCCAAAAATGAGTAAGTAATTAAAGTTTAATTTCGTACAATTTTTGACGTTGACCATTCATTATATTTCCTTCTGTGAAGCTCACCCCCTACAACGCCAACCATTTTCTGGATCTACTTGAATAATAAGGTAAGCTACCACATAACTTACTCGTCATGTAATGCAATATTGCGTAATGAACTGGCTTATAAATTTGTTAATGAATAATGAGCATCGTCCGAGTGTTGACCTAGGATGAAAGTTGGCTACAAAACATATCATTCAATTAAGGAAGAGCCACGTAAAAACTGGTCCACACGAGGAGCGAACTAAAACCCCTTCACTATCTAATACTGAATGAACTAAAATATCTTGTACACACTACTACCTATACTATTAAGTAAAGATTTGCCTTGCTACAAACCCATACACTCGACATAAATTGCATGAGATGGAGATGCTTTTAGTGTATGTTGCTTCAGCTTCCTTCCTAAATAAATTGCTGTGTTGTAAAATAAGCTACTCATTCATTCACCAAAAAATTAATCACCGGAAATCTCAACCGGCATGACTCCTTTCATTTTCACCTACTTCTCGCCACAAGCTCATAATACTATACATTTTCATATTTACTTTTAAAAAAACATCGCATCACCTTAATGTTTATTCGAATGGCAGAAAGAAACATAAATACAAACATTTTTGTAATTAGACTAGGCGCAATATAATCTCACAAATTCCTACCATGTTTTTTTTGCGAGTAAATACTTCAAAGAGCCACGCGCAATACTACCTCCCGACTCATGCGTTGAATACTAATAGAATAACAGGTTTATTATTACAATTATGCATTTTATGTAACAACAACCTTGCATCACATCGACTGGCCGACTGGAAAAAACGGAAGAAATAGTTTTTACGCCCAAAAAATTTGCAATGGCGGCTTTAAGATTTTCTCTGTACTACTGTGTCAGTTCAAAACTTAATTGCGTTCACTAAAGGAAATTTGAGAATGGATACTTATAAAATTGAGAATGAAAATAACATTCGTGGAATTCTTATACGCCCATCATTTACATAAACACCTACAGAGCTAAAAGCCCTCACCATTTGATTATAAATGCATTAGAAAAAGTTGTCATAATTTAGTAAACAACATTTCCTTTAAATAAATAATACTTCCTTGGATCCTTAGCCAATATATCACCCTTTTTGTTAGAAATAATGAAGTATTATTGGGGTCCAAGCAAAAACGTGCGTCTAACTTTAGTCAGCAGCCACACAATAGTAATAGTGCATGCATTCAACTTTAATGCCACTTATGTCAAAGACCTGCTTGACGAACTC
>JAANSM010001615.1:0-17794 GCA_036850725.1 Orchesella villosa
TAAGAACAAAACAAAGTGCTTATTTATGCGAGACTGAAGATGCTGCATGGGATCTTTTAAAACTAGACCAGAGGAAGTGAGCTCACCTTACTTTACTCTTCGTTTTAGTTGACGTTTCTCAGTTGAGTTGATATATGCATGCGATCTCTATAGATGCTATCTCCTCATCATCTCTTTGACTCACACAGCCAACAAGGGCTTCCTTTGTGGAAATGGTATAGCATTTTCTTTAAATTGTAAATTATACACACTGACTGTTGGTTCGTGGCATGGCATTCGTAATCAAGATTCATTTCCGTAATTACAGAAAAAATCAACGATGAACCTGCATACTTTTCAATTAACAAAACACAAATAAATGTAAACAAAAACAACTTGTTCATTATGTTCAATGGAATGGAATACGTTTTAGGGTCATGCATGCATCAGAATTTATCACAAAAAAACGAGCTGATTCAAGGGAAGGATGAAGGAAGGAAGCTTTATCAAAAGTCAACACATCTCTAATTTGGGAATCGGTGCATCATGTTTTATTTTGAATGCAAGCTATAAATGTGCTAGGTGGTAATAATGATGTATATATGCGTACTTGCGTACTATTAACACTATCGATTATCTATGTAAAAAAAGTATTTTTGAAGTAGAGAGGATAAGAATTTCTTCAAAACAGAGTCGAACTACTTTTATTTTAAATAACAACTTTTAGGTTAACAAATGTGCGGCAGTGCGAATGAACTTGGGAAAAAATTCAATCCAAAAGCCATAATTTTAATCAAAACGTCTTTTTACAGAATGAACATTTTGAAAGCATTTCCCCCAAAATAATACTGAAAAAGGAATTCAAAAAACATCAATACCATACGAATGTGTAGATGATATCCCACGATAAAGCTTAAACATTAAGAATAGTCTATTATGTGAAAGATTGTTCACTGTTTATAAATATAGCACCCAAATGTCAAATGTTGCCCTTGACCCAAATATAACTGTACCCAGATGTCCTTTTCATCGTACATGTCTCAGGATTGGTAACATGTACATTATCTTCCCTCTTTTTTCTTTCCTGAGGTTTCGGGACTTGATGGAAAAGTTTTGGAACCATTATTTTGTCCACTAACTACGACTGGATTTTGGAAGAAATAAGAGTAGAACTCTGGTGGAGACATGGTACATGGGAATTTGTTCATAATCTCCTGTACTTTGAGCTTCCGACGAACATGAGGAGGTTGATAACTGGAAGTACATTTTACATGCTAGTTAGTTGGTCAATAAAATCAGTGCACACTCGCAAAAAATAGTCAAATGAAGGGACATATACCTTTCATTTTCAAGTCGTTTACGACGCGCCATATTTAGGGATGTTTGTCGAACAAGATTTCCAAGAACACGTCTACTAACGACCATTCCGTCAATTAAAGGAGTTGCAAGTCCCATACTAAACAAACAGCGTCATTCAATATAATAATCAACGTTAAGCATTAGATTACACATAATCCAAGAATAGAAATACGTGTATATTTGTTTGTATCATGTAAAAGTGTACCGTAAAGGCTCTCCTTCCATATGAATTCTGAACAACCCATTTTTCAAGGAATGGATAAATATGATTAGAGAAGGATCTGTCGCTTTATTTTCGTCGCGATGAGCGTTTGCACAACTGAGTAATTCACCTGACAAATTAAAAAAATCTAATGAAAGTTTGATGGAAATTAAAATATTCATTATTACAGTGAGTGTCAACGTACTTGCAGGGAAATGGAAAGAATCCTCAAAGCTTTCTAGCCAAACGACAAAAATGTTTGAATCGCCTGTTTTTCCACTGCTTTGTTTCTTATTTTTTGTTGCGTCATCATGAGAGGAATTGTCGCTTTTCTCCTGAGGCTTTCCAGTATCTATATTTGCAACAAATTGTAATTTTTTAAATATAAATATATTATTATAGATTATATGTATTAATACTTTTAAAAGTAGACTTACTTGAGCTACTAAGATTCCAAACGGAAGTACCACCCGGAAATTTTTCAGTAGGAACAACAAAAGCAACTTCAGAAGTTACATCGGCCCAATAAAGGATCCACTGCTCTCCATTGTACAAACTTCCACCGTGTGATTCATTTTGGTGAGAGCTGAATTTAGATGTTTCAGGTTCCAACCCAATTCCTTGATTGCTTTTTGAACCTCGTTTCCAGCTTGTTAAAACGTTAACTGGCCAGCCAAGTGCCAACAGAAATTCCATAAAATGCGGATGAATTCCATTTCTTGATTGCTAAACAATGAAACGGGTACATCTCTTTAAACGTTTAAACGATTTACATTACATTAAAATTCAATACGTTTTATAAACACTCATAGCTTACCACATTAGACAAAATATCTTCTGCTTTCCTCTGTCCACTTTTTACATAGAAAATGTGAACAGTATCATTAGTACGGTAACTAGTTTGGTCCAAACCCTCAAGCTCAGAAATAAAATTTGAATGATTAGAATCAATTGGAATGATCCGCTTAGAAGGTACGTCGGAGTTAATCTGTTAACAATGAAAGATAGACCAAGATTATAACCAAACATCATCACTGTTTACCAAAAGCAAAATATGATTTGAATTGAATAATACCTGAGGGCTGATGTATCCCAAATGACTAAGCAAAAGTCGGGCTGTTTGAAATTCTGAAGATGGTGGCGGTGCCTGTGCTTCAGTGCGTAGATTGGGATATGTGTTTGAATTCTCGTCTCTAATATGATTAGCTACTGATTTCTCTTGTCGAATTTGATTTTCCAATATAATCGATAATCGATTTAGTTCCAGAGAATCCTGGTCCACAGAGGCAGATTTGCCAATAGACGAATCCAAAGGGGGAATAGCTTTATCTCTACACACAATATCACGTTAGAGTTACAGAAATACTACAGGTATAAGAATCTTGTATTGGTTAAGGGACACTCACGCCCTGCAGTTTGGTATTCTATCGGCCATTTCAGGAAAGTAACGGTGAGTAACATCATGTCTCAATCCGACATCATTCATGGGCAAAGGTCTACCTAAGCTGTTACCGGACGTTGAAAACGACTTTCCCTTATAACGGGGCAAATGTCTAAGCTGAAAACACCATGCGTTTTGACCCATTGGTCCACGTATAATTGCAGTCAAAGTTGGTTGTGGTTCTGCATAACAAATAGTTAATAATATGGTGCATAACAAATAGGAAATAATTTTCTTACGCAATCAGTATCATAATTTCTTCAATAAACAAATACCTGGGTCGTTGGCTAAAGGTTCTTCATGTAGAGCAATCAAAATAGAATGGTCGATGACGAAGTAACGAAACTGATTTATAACAGCGGCTTTGTCTATTGTTCCTTGGGTTTGTCCGAGTAAAACATATTCGTCAATCACGGACGCTTTAACACCACTACAAGGGTTATAGCGACCAACCTTGATTCAAAAAAAATTCTACCACGTTATATTTCTACTCACGCGTAAAATATATATATAAACTACGTTACTTGATTGTACCTGTTCAAAAATTACAGCAAGAAGAGCCTCAGCAGCATCCCGAACTCTTAACGAAACTGGCTTTAAATCTTTGTCATTTTTCAATTTTACTGGCTCGCCCGGTTTTCCCTGAAGACAATATTTTCAATTCTTACACTCAACAACATTATCATTATAATTGTATTTGGATCAAATAATTTAAATAACTTCCGAGGTCTAACCTGTGACTTTGTACCCGATATTCCAAACTCAACAACTTCCAGTACGGTAAATAACGATTCTTTATCATCCAACAAATATGGATGTGTTGTCAACCAAGTCGTCACACATTGGAATGCTGCAACAATACTTGAATGAAGATCTTTTGAGTGGTCCTTCGGGGGACGCGAACATTGATGAATTATAAAATCGCAAACCCATTTGACAGCTCGCCGACATTCTAAAGGATCTATAGTAATTTACAAAATACATGTTTATTTAATTAAGTACAACACCTCAGAACAGTATTAAATATCTGAAACACTGTACCTTGATCTTGCACTTTTATTTTTGCTAAGCCATTTAACAGTTCCAACGCGGCCAAAGAAACTGGCAAATCTGTTTTCCATGAAGAAATCAGACGATGACATACTAGGTAGGTGGCTCTAACAAAGAGCGCATGGGCCGAATCTGTCAATATTACATTCTATCATAAAAAGTGTATCGAACGCATAAATAATAAGCATCTGAATAAAAATAAGGCCCAAAAATTATAAATACCAATTTGATTGGAACTCGGATCAAGGTATGTATGTTCATCAAAGCTGTTGCTATAATCGCTATAACTGCGCATACTGACATTTTCTGCATGCAAAAAACAACACAACAAGGCAGGGAGGCAGGGGACGGTGCACATAAACAAAAACGGTAGAGGACAACACAATTAAATGAAACGCATAAAACTGCACAGTATTTCGATTTGAAGTGTTATCAAACGTTGGACTTTGACTACCCACACAACTTACCGGATGACAACAAATTCGTAGGAGACTCTGTGCCTAATGGTACAGATGGTTTATCAACGTCTTCAAATGCAGCGGTATCGGACACTAACATGATAAGGCCACCTATATGGGTCAATAGCAAGGTAACACTCATGAGTCATGACTGAAACGTTACTACTTACGCAAAGAGAAACGTAATATAAAAATTCAAAGCAAATACCTAAGAGCATTTGAATATTGAGCGAGTCTGTCTCCACTTGCAAGGCACTAATTAGGACATTTGCTAGTCTTGGTTTTAGCTGAATAAAAGTGGTCGCATGGCCAGCTTTATCATGTATATCTCGGATGGGAACATTCTGAGAAAGAAGAATAAAAAAAGTTGCAGTTTTCAACACACAGAACAATCAACATTTATCAATACTAAAGATTTCCAACTTCGGAAATCGAGCATATCCATAACATTCATAACTCGTTTATAGCTTACCAAAAAGTGCAGGGGCAAAGCTAGCAGTGACAATAATAATTGTATGGCAGATCTTCGAAGTTCACTTCTTAATGCATCCTTCGTTGGTAGAACAGCTTCCAGTGCTGTAACAATCACTGGAACTAGCACTGTTACTCCATCCAAGTCAACCCGCAAAAGATTAGAAGAATTTGACAATATAGATATAAGAACTTCATGCCGTGTGTCCTGTAAACAACAATTAACAATGGGAATTAATCTCTCCGCTAGGCATTAATAATATTTAATGCAACAATTTAACGGCTTTTAACGTTGAGCCTGTATGATTACTGACCTTCAATCCTTTACGCACAGCAATATAAAATCGAGCCAAATAAGCTGGGAGGATATCTTCGCCTGTTTTCTTGGAACAAAAAATTCTACACAAAGTTGCGATAGCCTCTGCTCTTCCTTGATAATACTTGTCGATTGTTATAGCATTCGGGATGTCAATGGATTCTGGTAAAGCTGCAGGCACTGCAGAACCTCTCGAGGTTCTTCTTACTTCTCCATCTATCCAAAATGAAGATTATCAGAAACTTTTCATCTAGCATACTGAATCTAAATCACATTTCTTCTCCCTGCTACCAACCGGTTTTCGAAGAATCACAGGAAATTAAAGCTGCTTCAAACAACCAAGGACCAAACAAGTGTAAGATACTGTTGACACGAGGACGCAAGGGAGATGGTCTGGAACTCAACAGATTATCAAGGTGAGAACTAGATTCTGTTGTATTGCTGTGAATACTTGATTGGGATGACGAAGGTATGGATGAAGTGTCTTTGGATCTCGTTGTAATACCCAGTATGGACGTTCTGGGCATACCTATTAGGAAAGGGTATGTAGGTTAAGGTTAATCTATGGATTTGTATTATGATTTTTTAATTTACAAATTAGACAATGAATAAATTGTGTTAGGGCTGATCTTACGTACATATCTATCAGCCAGGGCATTTGTCATTAAAAATTTTTTTTACATCGCAATTATGCATGCATTAACTTAATTAACTTTACATCATATCAAAAGCTTACGGATAAAACATAAAACGACTAATATTAAACCAAATACCAACCAAGTTTATAAGTTAAAAGCTAAACCAAAAACCAAACCATCAACCTTGCAGGTTTTGCACTTGTTTGTAATAAAAACTAATGCACTATGTATTATAAAGAGCGTTAACTAAACCGAAAGAAAGCAGCTACGACTACTATAAGAAACCAAAGTTCTACAACACGATTTCCGACTCTACTATGAAGAAACTTTACTTTTAATCAATGCTATATGCTATATACCCTTAGGGATACTTGAGGTAGTGGAAGTTGAAACACTAAAGCTTTTGGCTAGCCTTCTCATAGGCGGAACTGGACTGGAAATAGGCTGAGGAGGTTCAGGCGTTGTGTATTCCAATTTTCCTTTTGGAGGAAATCCTGTACACCCATTCATATGATAACCCAAAATACATACTTTGATTACAGAATATTTACACAACCATTTATAAAAATGTAAGCCTGCTCCTGATCCCATAAAAATACCACAATATAAAAAATCCAAACCATTTTCCTGAAGGTCGAAATATATTTAAAAATGCCAAAAATAGAGTAAAAAATGATGGATGAACCGTTTTCCAGTAGCTAGCAATAAAAATATAACTGACTTATACCTAAAAATGCATCAACAAGTGCAGCAATTCCTTGCATGGCTTGATGAAAAATTGTTGGTAACACAGATAAACATGGATGTTGACAAGGATCAACCACGCCTTCGCTTGCAATTGCATACTACAGACATCACATTTATGAATTAGTATCCAAATCCAATAGATTTCGTTTCCGTTTCAATACTTTTAATGCATTGTAAACCACGTATTTTACCTGCAAAAAGTTTTGAGTTTGGCTAATTTTTGTTGGCTGCGTAAGTTCTACTGGATTTCCCAAGCAGTGCAAAAATCGAAACCAAGTTTGTACAATGGCGTCCTCAGACATGCTCACTGGTACTAATGTACCATCATCATCTCCTGAAAATCATACACGCAGAAAAGGTGAAAATTAAGGGACATGAGCAATATGCTCGTTCGTACAATATGAGTTTTCAGTTTCTCAATTATCAAAATAGTTTATAATACCTAATTTGATGTATCCTGGACCGTACATTATGTTTAGTGTTCTTCCAACCAACAGTAAATTAATACGATTCCACTGGTCAAACAAATTAGCCCGGTGCCTCCAAGACTGACATGATTCCCTCAAAGTTTTCCACAAGGGCGGTGAAGGAAAAGATTTCCCACATGCAAGCAACCAGACTTCAAAGAGAACACTGAGTACACGCTCACACAGTTGGTCACCAATATCTTCCCTGATTGACGGTGGTGACAACAATGCGTTATTGATTCCAATAAGAAATAATAAAATGCACTCCCACGTTTCTGCATCAAGAATTTCTGAAGTTCTTATACTGTTTTGTAAAACCCGGAGCACACGGTGACACAGGACAGCTTGCCTATTGATTGTGTCCTGACCTGAAAGGGTGAACAAAAAAATGTTTACACGCAATCCTTATTCACTACCTACTTCCGACTGATTGATAAGCATCCTCTATTTAAGTTACCCAAATCCACACAATAAAGAAAAGGCCAGACTTGCAAAAAGAGACAAATTTAAACCCCAACAATAAAGTTTAAAATAACCTTTCGCAATGGAAAGGTTCCAAATGTTTTATCATTCATTACAGAAATGGAACAATAAATGATAAATGAAGATTTCATTTACCTTCCCCTTTTCTTGGAGAAAACAAATGGTAGAAGTGGTTAATCATCGACCTTGCATAAAAATTTGGCCGATCTGCAACAGGTTTTGGCACCGAAATCTTTGGAACGGGTGCCAAACACGATAACCATTCACAATAGATACTGACGCAGTCCTTGATGATATCATGTTCACTAAAGGGCAAACTTAGCCCATGAACAAATAACCTAAGGACAAAGGAAAACAAAATCCCGTGAAGAAAAAAATGCAATCTGCAATCATTATGTTCAATCTGAAAATTTTAAATTTTACCTGAAGGCACCACTCTATTTCCCCATCTGTAGTGAACGTACTTGGTGCCGGAGGTTGAGATATTCCTAGTGAAGAAACAATATGACGCACCACTGGAAGAACTACATCTTTAGCCGCCTCCACAGGAAGTTTTTCAAGCACTGATGTACGTACCCCGGAAAGATCTTCATTTCCGGAATTCGACAGTGCCGTCCACTCCCAATACATATTTGAAAGTATTTGCAAAAACTGTTGTCCTGAGTCTGACTGACAACTGAAGGTATCAGTTTCACCAAACACTGGACACGTCACAACAATAAGGAAACCCTGAGTCAATGGTTATCTACAATATGCAAACTAATTGTAATTGCACTTCATAATTAACTTTGCATAATTGTTTTTGTGATAGTTCATTCCTTGCGTCTACGGTATTTATTTGCTAGCTGTCAATGGTCATTTCATCTGCACACACGACAGCTGACTGTGTGGTACCGTACCGTTGTGTTCCTCTATATAGCTCCTTGTTTTGTTACATGGTGTATAAACAAGAATGTTTTTTGCTTTTGGCTTGCAACTTGCAACCAGCCGAGTGTAATCGTGCAATCGTGCGGTATATGATGAATGATGAATGTAAGTTTGTAAGGCCAGATTGTGCTTCCGCTCGAGAATTGATGCGAACTAACAGCACTTCTAGCATGTTTTCATAAACTTGCATATTTAATCTCAAAGCACTTAAGTTATAATGGCAAATAAAAGTGCCAAATGGCAAATAAATATGTGTGTATGGATTTGTAATACCATTTGTCTTCAAATTTCAGATAAGTTAAAAGTTAAATAGATATTGATTTATTTTCTCATTTTCAGCTTTAACTCTATAATAATGTAACAAACATTTGTACATAAAAACTTAACCTGAACTTTTGATTCTGATGTCTAACCGGAAGTTTAACTTTAGGTAAAAACGATAGGTATACAATACACTATACGTATGCTACTAAATGTAGAGAGAGGGAAGCAGCATGCATCATACATCATCGTCATGCATCATGCATACATCTTAAAAGATGTCACGTTTAAGATTTGTTTTCTTCCTCAGTCTCACTTGGTTTTTCTACAGTTGCTTCATCAGTACTTGGAATTATTTCAACGTCCATATCGCTGCCTTTCTCCTCTTTCTCTTTGGTGGCATTATCATCATCATCTTCAGCTTCGTCAACTTCCATTTTCACGGCATCATCTTCCCCACTCTCTTGTCTGATGGCAGATGATGGTTTACTTTCAAATTGAATAGGTGTAGGAATCTGGCCCTTATCAAGACCGACTGGTTCTGGGAGTTTAGCTTTCATCTAGAGCAATTTATAATTTATAATCATTCACAATAATTTGCATATTACAGGAGTTTCAAAATATGAAGTAATATATAAGTTTGCATATAAGAATACTACACACCTCTGCTTCTGATAACTTTTGATCTTGTTTAATCGTTTCGACTTTTAGCATGTAAGCTTCATAAACTAAGTTTGCCATATGAGGCATGTCCTTTATAATGACACAATCGTCCGGCTTATTATCGAGCTTTCTTTCTGTAGGATAACTTTCTGAAGGATACAACTGAAGAGAGGATGGACGTTGAGTCAACTGTAAAAATAAGGAATTTTAGAACTAAAACAATAGGCCTTTTCCAATTTGAAACGCTTAAGCATAGATTATATTGGGTCCTACAATATTGAACGCTGGAGCCAATTCATAACAGTTTGCAAAGAGAGGTATTCTTGCGAAAATGTACAGGCCCAGTCGGGCTCTTGACATTGCTACGATAAGACGTCTGACATCGCGTAAATGACCCACTGTTTTAGTTCGCACGAGTGACAACAAAATGTAATCATTTTGTTGACCCTGATACTTATCTACTGTTGTCACCTAAAAGTAAAGTAAAAATTAAAAAAGGGTAAACCTTGTTTGTTATATTATAACTTTTTAATATTAGCAGACGAAATTATTGCAAATAGAATAAAAACTTACTTTATGAGGCAGTCCAAACCATGGATTATTGGTGCATCGGGTATTAAGCACATCACGAATCAATGCCTTTTGCCCATTGTATGTAGTAAGGATTGTGATCTTTTCGGCAGGATAGCCCATAAGTCTCATGTACATGTATGTTGCAACCACGAATTCTGCTTCAGCAAGGTTCTGTAAAATGGCAACAAATATTCAACTATTGTAACATGACCGTGACCTGTATGTGGACGTGAACCGGGAACCTCTGCAAAAATCCAGATAATTTAAGATAGAATAAATGTAACTTGGTTAACCTGAAAGAAATATGGACTTGGTTCTGTCTCCCCAGCGCCATTATAGTCCCCAACATTGATTAACTGGTAATCAAAAGCAAATCCTGGATTGGCAAGTAGATACTCAAGTTCAGATTGAATATGAGGTAGATTTCCTAACTTCTTGTATCTCCACTGGTATAGATTAGCAATGCTGCAAAATTAGACAAACAACATAGCTGAAGTATAAATAATTATTAAATCAAGCTATCCCTGAAGTAAAACTTCAGACTTCTTCTTGGAGTTCTATATGCTTTATTTGAGAATTGATTGAGGGTAATAGAACTGACCTTGAGCGCGACCGTCCTTGGGCATCTAGTTGAACCGTTGGAACTCCTAACCTCACGAATCTAGCAAATAAGCTTTGTTCCATATATCCCGTACTTCTGGAATGCCATGTTCTTAATAACAGGTGGTAACTGGTGATGATCTCCGATCATGATCCACCTCTTGAGCCGTACTCTTCCTTGTTCTGGATTCTGCAGTAATAGTGGTATGAAAGTTTCGATTTCTAAAATCTGTGCAGCTTCTTCCATCAAGATGTTATCATACTGAAAAACTATGTAGGGAAAATATAAGCACAGATTATGTATCATGTAATACAATAAGTACATATGTAGGAAATAATAAAATTTTGAAAAGGCTTACTTAAATCAACTAATTCCCTCCTCTTTAGAGCCGAGTGGGTACATGTCATCGCAATCACTTTCGCTTCCTTAACTAATAAATATTTTGATCGGTCAAGTCCAGACCGCAGAAGCTCAAATGCTCGAAACTCTTCTAGCTGATCAAATATCCTTTTAATGTATCTGAAGCAGCCTTCAGCAATTTCAAAATCAACTTCATAATCCTTCTTTTGAAACAAAGGCTGAGGAGCATCAGCAAAGAAATGGTGAAACGGAAAAGCTTCGTCGATTATTTCTGGAGTTGGAGGCTAGTATCAAAAATAAGTAAATCATTAAATCATCACAAACTTATACATAGATGAAAAATATATACAATAAATGAATGAAATAGAACATAACACAACTTAATCCTACAATATCTTACCTCGCTGTCTTTTTGTTTGATTTTCAACAAAAATGCTTCCCAATTAGCCAAAACGTGATGGATAAAGAAAAACCAACTAGTCTCACATGTGTACGACACGTCTCCAGAAACACCCATGGACTTTTGTAGTTTTTCCACTTCTATTAAAAGATCTAAACGTTTTGCGAGCACATAGTTAACTCGCCCGTAACGACTGAAGTCTTTCTCTGTTTCCAACTCTTCTTCTCCGTGACCCAAACGTAGCAAGTGGCGTTCGTCTACATCCAGTTTTATGATTTTTTCAAACAATTGATTAAGTGCCTGATTAGAATGTGTTACGATGAGCGTCCTTTGATCTGGAAAGTTGTGGTAGATGTTTGAAATAATTTGGGTAGCTACATCCGTTTTTCCAGTACCTATTAAAAATATCAGCAAAATTTACCTGTTAAAAAATGATTAGCTGCATGATGACTGATGACTCAATGAGCCATTAGCTTGTATGCATTAGCAAGATGGATTTTACCAGGTGGACCAACAACTAAAGACAACCCGGGCTGCATGCCACTCTTTATGGCTTCTATTTGTGTAGGCGTGAATCGAATTTTGTTACAGCATTTAAATAAAACCAACATATTAGTATTATTAGGATGTCTCGAATCGAGACATCGACTCGATAGTTATCAGCACACAGGAAACACACATACGATTTAGTCTTACAGGTTTGGTTTATTTGCCGGATACGGTCCCCTCATTGGAACAACGTACGGTTCTACCATCAGTGCCTTTTTTATTTCTGACTCTTCTTTCCCAGCTTGCTTTTGCTGGGCATCAAGGAAATTGATTCTGTTTTAATAATTGATAATACGATTAGTACGATCGTACGGATATGAACACCTGCACATTCCTCATAATATCATTTATTCGAAAACATGGATGGAATACAATTAATTTTAATTACTTGAATGGCCTCTCCAAAGGCAGGGCTGTGTCTTTGACTTCGACTTTGTACTCAGGAAAGCTTTGTTTCAAATGATCAATATTTAGAAAAGTATCATTGAAATCCAGAACTAATAACTCGTTTTGCATTCTGAAGTAGATAACGGAGTGACAATTAGTTTCCTATTAATATTAACTATGTATTGTTTCAATGTTTGAATATCGTTCTTTTCTTTCAAGATCAACCTACTTTGAATAATGTGCAGACCCGGGATCACCGTAACCGAGAATGATATCATGTAGCCAATCTGGTACCACACAATTGGTGTTCATGAGATCTCTAATTGTTTCAAGGACAGCTTTGAAATTGTTTTCTTTCGGCTTCCTTCTCATAAAAACGTTAAAGGTTTCGTATACATCCTGTTGAAATGAAATGTTCAATACCTTATAATGTAACTTGCAATCTACATAAAAAATTACTTTACAGATTTATCCATACCTCTTTTCCAGATGCAATACTGTCCATATCCTTCTGATACTGATTGGCGTCTAACAGCACTCGAAATGTACGTGTATCCCCAGACAAATGAGGACGAGGATCTGGACCCTCTTCAATGACTCGACCATTAGAGTCAAGCATTCCATCTACCTCGCAGCCCCGAACATAGGCAATGCCAACTTGTGAAACAAAGTCTCCGCGTAAATCATATCGTTTAGCTGTGGGTTAAACATATTTCAAGCATTTAGTATCAGTTTTCAACGCATTACATAACTAATTATTACTACTCCAGTAGTCTCCAGGTTAGTTTTACTACTACTGCTTACCAGCTTTATTGGGTGGCTTTATTGTTAACAGAAAACATGCGTCATGTTTTCTAAGGGATTCCCATTCTGCTTTTACCTCCCTTCGGACGCTAAGATTTATGGTAACATCAGCTTTCACCATTGAAGGTTTTGAGTCGCCAAGATTAGGCTTCGATACCTGAATAACCGTAAACCTATGCACTGGTTGTGCCATTCGCGCCCATCCGTGGAATAGACATGTTCCATCTTCAGCTTGCCACGGTTGGAGTCGAAAAATAGCATCCTCTATATCTTGCCTTATCTGATCTGAAAATAATATAAATGTGTGCGATTGTGACGTGAGTACTTGAAAGTTTGACTAATAACTAGTAAAAATGCTTTCTCAACTTACAGGTAGATTCCAACCGAAAGAGTTGAAAGTTTCTCAATAAATAATCATGTAGTGTAAGGAACTGAAGATTTAACTTTGGGAGAGCCAAAACTTGTCCGGATGCACTGTGGTAGTCTGATGGGACAACATTTTCATCCCAAATGATGTCTTGAGTTGGGTAAAGGGCCATAGCATTTAGTTGCTTGATTTGCGAAACACGCTTCTCATACTTATTGCAGATTACTTCGAGAATAAAATTTTCGTTGATATCTTCTGATTTATCATGAATCAGATGCAAGGACGCAGCTAACTCCTTCAGCTGTTCGCTTTCCAGCTGCTTGAAATGCTTCAACAAAGAAGCTCGCGTGTCAATACTACAAACATTGCTTAATGCAAGCTGTCTCAAATCAGGGACGTTCACAAACATTTTTTCCTTGAACATTAAAAATAGATAAAATACAATTTATGTCATAATCCTTGCAGAAAATGAACTTTGGGATGACATAAAAACGAAGTAAAAAACTTACCTGTAGGTTTGTTATTTTGTTGTAATGTTCCAGCATTATTTCCAGTTCATTCATAGAGTCCCCAGTTTCATTACATATTTCAAAGTTAGTATAAAATTTCAACCTATCCAATAACTGCGAAAACAGATGGCCATCGCCGTGTTCTAGTAATGGACTCATTTGACATCGAACTACTAAATGCAGGTCATCTATCAAAATATTCATATATCGCCTGGTAGGAAGAAGAGCTTGTAGATCAATCATCAGCTCCATAAATCGCTCAACATATTTCAAGAAGTCTTCATTAAGTTCAGGCTGCATGTAGTCTTGGATGTCCAGTAAGTTTAGAAAGTATTTAATAAGATTCATAAAGAAGGCGCGATTAAACTCATTTTGTTTCTTCTTATCGTCGCTCTCCTTTGAATCTCGTTTAAGCATTCCTTTCCAGTATTTCCTCCACTTGGGAAACCGCTTGAATTCTTCTTCACGTCGGCCCTACACAAATGAATTTTTAAAGAAAGATTTAAACATTGGTAAGATATACATTAGGAGTCACAAATTCAGACAAAATAATTCTTTCTTAAAAACGATAAGAAAGAACATTTACCTCTGAAATGCAATGCCAGACATGCAAGGACACAAGTCCTTGAACCTGCTTCCGAACCAAGTCAATTTCAAGCGACCCAAACGCACAATTCAAGAAATGAAGAAGAGATCTCCCTTCACGAAGACTACTTTTAGCTTCCTCAAGCATTGCTAATAATACACGATGGAAAAACTCTCCGAACTTTTCTGTATCATTCTGAAAACACTGAAAATAACAATAAAAATTACACTCATTTAATTTTGTTTCTTCAATGAAAAGATTTTTTTAATTCGGAAAAGCCTTACATCCCAAACAGATAAACCCTCCCTGTGTTTTTCATTGATCATGCAGACCATAGACATCACATGAGAAAAGCTTGAAGTTTCAGCATTGAAATTCGGCCACAAATAGTTTTCCAAATACTGACTGATTTCCAATAGAGCGATTCTACGAGTGTGAAAGCTGAAAAATGTTTAAATCAAGACAATTGTTTTAGGCAGTCAAAAATAATTGGAAAGTCAACCAACATCATCTTCAATCGCATCGTTGATCATCTACAAATAAAACATAAATGATAAACATATCGGCATACCTAGTCTGAACTAACTCATTCAAATAAATCTCATCCACAATAGATTGTTCGAAAGGAGCGTGATCATCAGGATTGTACGATGCCCAGTATTTATGAGACAGCTAAAATAAAAATGGAAAGTTCAACATAAGAAAAGCATCATTATCTACCATCTACTGATTTTCTGTATGTGGTATGTCGTCAGTGCAGTTTGTTGTTGGTGGCACAATCATATTCATGTTCATCTTCCAATTTAATGCAACATGACATGACACATGAGTATGAAATGAACTACAAACAACAAACTACAACCAACTATTGACAATTGACTATGAACTTACTTCGGTAATTTTATCCGACTTAATTGCATCCAAAGAGGGAATAAATGCCCTGCTTTTCTCTCGAACTTTGGTGCTTGACGTTGATAACTTCACCATCTTTATTTGTCGTCGTCGATAAGATCGTCGATCTTATTCCTTGAATCTGTTGTCTGTATTTGTCAGCGAAACGTAAGACCGTTAATGGTAAAAACACGTGACGTGACACAAGATAACCTAAAAAATAAAAAGACACCTATCTAACCGATTTATTTGACACTAACTAACCAGCAGCCAAATTATGAATGAAGCCGCAAATACTGCGGTTTGAATGAAATGGAACTGCGAGTCAAGTTTTTGGTTATTTTATTCTTGATCTTATTGCAAATGAATGGCTACAATCTTTTAACCTTCAATCCTCAATTAAACCAAACTATTTGAAGTGTTTAGTTGTAAAGTACTCAAACAAGGTGAAGGTTGAAATTAGATTTTTTAAATTTTGTTTGCTGTAAACACAAACTAGTGTTTTGATAGCGGCTTCGTCGTTCTCAGGTTGCGGCTGTATCTGCTTGCTTGTTATCAACGTTGGAATATTTCCCAGAGTTGTCCAAAAGGCCATTGAAAAAGCACTATGTGTCTCAATGTACTCCGATCGGTATACCAAGCACTCCAACTCCAACTCACGCAAGGCTGTCTTGTCTTTGTTCTTCTGCTGAAAGCTTTCTGGGAGCATTCAGCATGCAGCAGCAAAGCAAAAGCAATGCAATGCTTTTGCAATTGCAATTTGCAATGTATGCCGTTGATTGAGCTTCAGAGTGAANCTGGGAGCATTCAGCATGCAGCAGCAAAGCAAAAGCAATGCAATGCTTTTGCAATTGCAATTTGCAATGTATGCCGTTGATTGAGCTTCAGAGTGAAAGTATTTTTTTAAATATTAATTATATTAGGTTGTATGTTGAGGATGCAAAAATAAAACTTTTCTAGCTTATTGGTTAAATTTTAATGTTCAAGCATACCAATTTATATCAGGATTTAAAACATTAGCGAAAAGTGTTATATCTGACAAGGATGATAATAACTATTTACTAGATCAAGCAAAAAATTGTTGTTTGTGAAATACAATGACAGTTCCAGAACGTAGTTTATCTTTATCTGGGTGTGGCCATCGTGGGAAGGCAGGGTAAAACTGATGACAGAATAATCAAACTCTATATTGTTAAACTTACGACGCAACTGACTTTGCTCCAGTTTCAGTTTCTAGCTTTCCTTAACTTGGGGTGACATGATATGTTTTATATGAAAGTTGAAGTAAGTTATTTGTGCAGCTAGTGCACACTTTCATTTTTAGCATTATTGCGGCTTTGTATATGCCTGTAGGCTAATTTATAAGTCTGGCTATAAGAAAAGAGTTTTGTGAAAATAATCTATTGGTGTTCCCTCTCCATACATTGTGCACTCCCTTTCCAGGTTTCAGATGGCGTGAGTAGATCAACAAGTTGTTTCCGGAATCGGATAAAGCCTTCTCGCTTCTCGTTCTCAAGGATTTGCACACACAACATACATGAAAAACAACAACTCATCTATAACTAGTACTAGTTATATCTGAGAATTAAAACACAGGCTCAAAGCATAAAAAATATTATCATACTCTCTATCCCTGCTATCAGCTATTCTTTGAAGACCCTTGATAGCATGAAAGATATACTGAAACAAAATGTTATTTCGCATTTTAATGCATCATAATAATATATAACTACGATACGATTAGCGCAGTGTGCAATGACCTAAAACTGTACGAATGTATAATAGTATAATAAAACTTTCCAGTCGATCATAATATCTTGCAAACAGTATCATCTCTTTGGTTGTGAATGCTCTACTTCAATTTATGTAAATGCTCACAACTTAGCACTACTTTTTAACTAAAGATCATGATGATGGTACTAATAAGTCAGCATTGGCAATATCCGTACCACTTGTATTGTATTGACTTTATTAACGTGTTAAATTGTATCAGCTTTAAACAAACTGGTCTCCCTACAATAACACATAACAGTTACACAAACTGCCAGTAATCCATTCCACAATAATTAGACATCATATTCACATTAGCCGCATCATAAACAAAAAAATCAGTCAAAAAACTGATTCGAGCTAGGTCGCACTCTAAATATCATACAGTACATATTTACCTAATCATCCTGTATCAAATGACCAAGTTACAGCATGAAAAATTCCATGTAAAAATAAAAATAATTAAAAAATTTCCCAATATGAACTCTGACCTAAAAAATTGAACAAATGGTACTTCAAGAATAATTACAAAGTC
>JAANSM010001616.1:0-17789 GCA_036850725.1 Orchesella villosa
GGAAGACGTTGTCGCTGGGGAGAGGGCTAAGCCTATTAGACAAGCTGATAATCTTCATCCTGAAGGCGTATTTTATGACCGACCACAGCAAGCTGCTCCTTTGAAAGGAGATCGTGCGGATATTCGGAAACCTCAAGATAATCTCAGACCGGAAGGTACGCATGACAGTTAACACAAACTATGAACTAACATTTATGTATGACGCTAATTTTTGCTTTTTAAAACTGACTGAATATTATTGTTTTCCACCCTAGGTGATTTCTATCAACGGCCTAAGGAAGATGTTGTGGTTGGTGAACGGGCAAAACCCGTCAGGCAAGCTGACAATCTTCACCCCGAAGGACAGTTTTATGATAGACCACAAGAATCTGCTCCACTAAGAGGGGATCGTGCAGATGTGATCAAACCAAAAGACAATTTGAGACCAGAAGGTAATGTATTGTTAACAATTTATGTTATCATATCATGAGCTCTAATCTTCCACATAATAGATTCTTGTTAAATGTAAACAAATCATCATAATACTTGCAGGCGACTTTTATCAGAGACCCAAAGAGGGTGTCCCTCAAGGAGAGAAAAGAAAACCAATTCGACAAGGAGATAATCTATATCCTGAAGGCGAGTTTTACGATAGACCTGAACAATCAGCTCCATTGAAAGGTGATCGCGCAGAAGTGCGTAAACCAAAGGACAACTTGAAGCCTGAAGGTAGATGAGTTTTGAGTTTGATAAAAAAAAATGTTTTCATCCAAGTTTAATCTACTATGTGATCCTTGTGTTTCAAATCCCGTTTAAAAAATATCCTAATCATGCAAACCTTGTTAATTTACAGGGGACTTTTATCAACGTCCAAAGGAGGGTGTTGTTGAAGGAGAGAGGGCTAAACCAATTAGACATGGAGACAATTTGCACCCTGAAGGTGAATTTTATGGCAGGCTAGAAGCTTCTGCTCCTCTCAAGGGTGATCGTGCTGACGTTAAGAAGCCGAAAGATAATTTGAAACCGGAAGGTAAGCCCCGTAACTTCGACTTTCAATTTACTTTACACTTTCATCTAAGATTGAAACACGATTCTATTTATTGTTATTGAAATAACATTGTTTTCACCAATAGGGGACTTCTACCAACGACCCAAGGATGATGTCGTACAGGGTGAACGAGCTAAGCCAATTAGACAAAGCGATAATTTGCAACCCGAAGGTGAATTTTACGGTAGACCCGAAGCACTCTGCTCCTATTGCGGGTGACCGCGCTGAAGTTAGAAGACCAAAAGATAATCTCAAATCAGAAGGTATGGCTGCCATTGGATTATCTCTTATTTATTGTTTGAATGTTACTACCATCGTATTGGTACTGTTTAATTTCAATTGTATTTTAATGATTTTTAGGAGATTTCTATGATCAGAGAGTTGAAACTGTGGTTCTCCGTGGTGAGCGGGCTGAAAAGGTGGTGCACAAGGACACACTTAAAATGGAAGGTCACTTTGAGGATTTTTCAACTAGCAGTCAGAATCACAAACAGTTTATTGGAGAACGAGCGGAGAAAGTCATTCATGAAGATTCTTTGCGAATGGAAGGACGGTTTGAAGATATTACAACTAGTCAACAAAATTTCAAGCAGTTCAGAGGAGAACGTAGTGAGATTGTTCGTCATCAGGATAACCTAATAATGGAGGGTGATTTCTATCAACGACCAAAGGAGGGAGTGATGCGAGGTGAGAGAGCTAAGCCCATTAAGCAAACCGACAATTTACACCCAGAAGGACAGTTCTACGATAGACCACAGGAGTCCGCTCCAATTAAAGGAGATCGTGCTGATATTAGGAAGCCTAAGGACAACCTCAAACCTGAAGGTATGCTACAAAATGCAACACACATTAATCGAATTCATATCGTATTATTAATGTACAATAATTAATCGTTTCACATGAATATTTCAGGGGACTTTTATCAACGGCCGAAGGAAAGTCATGAAGCAGGTGAACGAGCTAAACCAATTCGGCAAAGCGACAATTTACATCCTGAAGGAGAGTTCTATGATAGACCTCAGAAAGCCGCTCCTCTTAAGGGTGATAGAGCGGATGTAATCAAGCCCCAAGATAATCTGAAACCAGAAGGTGAATTATCTATTCATTGCAACTGGAAGCTAATTACGTCCAGTGATTGAAAGCGTTATTTGTATTTATTCTCAGGTGACTTCTACCAAAGGCCGAAGGAGGGTATCACACAGGGAGAGCGAGCTAAACCAATTAGACAAACTGATAATCTTCATCCTGAAGGTGAATTTTACGATAGACCTCAAGGTGCTGCCCCACTTAAAGGTGATCGAGCAGAAATAAGGAAGCCCCAAGACAATTTGAAACCTGAGGGTGGGTGTTAATTTCATTGATGAGGATAACGTTTTTTCTATAATATTATTAGTGAATTCAAAGTTCAATAACTGGCGTGTTTCATTGTTTAGGAGATTTCTATCAGAAGCCAAAGGATACTGTTGCACATGGCGAGAGAGCTAGACCTATAAGACAGTCTGACAACTTAAAACCGGAAGGTATTTACATTTTTTATGTTATGCACCTTCATTTCACTCAAATCAGATTAAATATTTGTTGAATGTGTGGGCTAACCAATGTTTTATTTTTCAGGCGATTTCTATCAGAAACCAAAAGAAGGTGTTGCTGTAGGAGAACGTGCGAAGCCTGTCAGACATGGTGATAATCTTCATCCAGAAGGTGAATTTTACGGCAGACCTCAAGCTTCTGCTCCTCTCAAGGGTGATCGTGCTGAAGTTAAGAAACCCCAAGATAACCTGAAACCTGAAGGTATGTAATCATGCTATGTGAAGATTTTGTGTTGTCGAACTTAAATTCATTTTCTTGCAAATGTTTGGTCTTTCTTGTACACAGGAGATTTCTACAAGCGACCTAAAGATAACGTAATGAATGGAGAAAGAGCCAAGCCTATCAAACAAACTGATAATCTCCATGTTGAGGGAGACTTCTATGATAGACCACAACAAGCTGCGCCTTTGAAGGGCGACCGAGCTGAAATAAGGAAGCCACAGGATAACTTGAGAACAGAAGGTATATTAAAATACTTTTGCAAGCCCTCGTGTAATTTCTCTCTCCTTGGTTTGTAATCGTATAATAAAAATTCTATTATATTACGTGATTTAGGAGAATTTGTTGATCGTCGCAAAGAGACCGTAGTGCTACGAGGTGAAAGGGCCGAGAAAGTAGTCCATAAGGATACCCTTAGAATGGAAGGAAAGTTTGAAGATGTAACTACAAGTCAGCAAAACTTCAAGCAAGTTCGAGGAGAGCGTTCTGAAGTCGTCAAGCATCGAGATAATTTGGTTACTGAAGGTGAATTCGTTGGAAAAACTAGTTCGCAAGATGAATTCCGCAAATATACTCGTGGAGAGCGTGCAGATATTGTACGACATGAGGATCATCTAAAAATGGAGGGTGAGTTGAGTTTAAAAACTAGTTCTAAGGATGATTTTCAGCAAGGAGCGCCAGGAGGCGAACGATTACCACTAATTAAACCAAAGGATAACTTGCAAACTGAAGGTGAACTAACAAGTTTAATATTTCAAGCTAATTTTCCTCCTGCAACTCTAATATAAATATCTTAATAAAACTAATCACAGGGTTTCCATTATTGTCCAAACTAACAGCAAGTTCTCAATTCAGTGATCATTTCATGCCATCTATTCGACCAAATCAGCTTCCGGTTGGAAGAGGAGACAGATTTGAAATGAAAAAACCTCAGGGTACCTTGAAACTTGAAGGGGATCATGATTTTTCTAACTCTAGAAAGTTTTATTCGTTGCCCATTGTTAGTAGCAGGACTTCTCCCATGAAACCCCAAGATAGTCTTTACCTTCAAGGGGATCTAAGTTTTGACTCCATTGAGTCCCCCACCAAATATCAAATTTCTCCTACGGTGGGAGAGCGGGCTCCAATTAAACGACACCAAGATAACCTAAAACTTGATGGAGTATTTTATGGGTTTCCTCAAAACCGTAGTCATGATAGGTATAGTAGTAAAGAATCCGACAAGTCTTCGTTGTCCGAGTTAGGGCTATCACCTCGACACTTGCAGCGGGCTGTAATGGACCGAAGATCATTCCGAAATCCTCGTACTTCAATGAGGCATGGTGACCACCTTGATTCAACTGGGGCTTTATTTTATGGACCATCTTCGAGTAATGTGTACTCCACATTTAAATCAGGCATTCCACAAAGTATATCAACAAGGGCTATTGAAATGATGAGTCCTGACTTGTTAGAAACTAAAAGTTCATCTGTCGAGACATTCAGTGACAGTATTAATGAAGCTGCTGATGAAGGTTTAAAAATTTCCTATATTAAATATCACAATCGGCACATTTACTGCACCGCTGTTTGGCGTAAAATCATATTGCTGTCTTTTCTGGGTTACTGCACTGGTTTGTTTATCTCCACTGACTTCCCTCGTTTATTTAGTAGATTTATGTTTTCATTTATGTATTTGCCTGTAGAGATACCTAGCAATCGGGTACACTTAATGTTATTTATGTATAAGCGCGATATATCACATTGTAACGACAGTCCGTTAACTATTCCTTTATTTTTATTCATTCTGTACAGGTTCATTTGCGAGCAGATCTAAGACTGAGGTCCTCCATGGCGAACGACGCACACTCATTAAACAAGATGATAATCTTTATCCAGAAGGTACGTTTTTTCATTATGCGTACGTTTTAAAACTACAGTTTTACTTTAATATGGTATACTCGAATCAAACTCGATGCTATTTATTTTCTTAGGTCAATTTTATGACCGACCAAAGGAGTCTGTTCCCCTCAAGGGAGAAAGATCCCCGATGAAGGTGCCGCAAGATAATCTCAAAGTAACGGGAGAGTTTTACTCAGAAAAGAGAGATGAAACTGTTCTCAGAGGAGAACGATACGAAATGAAGAAGCCTCAAGATACATTGAAGCTTGACGGGCCCATGGAGGTACCGCAAAAGTCGCCAGGCTATATGAAGGGAGAACGAGCGGTTGTCATTCGGCAGTCGGATAACTTAACAGTCGGAGAAGGATCAATGTCAATGGAAACTACTTCCAAATCACAACAACGTTCAGTTGTTGACTCCAGATCCACCAGACAAACTAATGCTCGTAACCAGGCTGCTTCTTCAATTGTCTTTGGAGAAGACTTGGGAGATGCCAGATTTGACCGCACAACAACTGCGAAACGTACCACATCTGAAGCAAGAAATCTTGCTAATGGCCATATGACTATTGACAAATCGATGGAATCAACTGCTAGACAGGCTGCGGAAACTAAGACATCAGCAGATCGTTCAGTTGAACAGAAGATAATTACGCAATCAATGGGAGCAAAATCAAGCATGAACCAATCCATAATTCTCAACGACATGAATCAGCAACGGCAAATTACAGATTCCAGCAAAGTGGTGTCCTCAACTACTGGACAATCTTCATCTAGCAGTGAAATGGTTTCCTCTCAGAAATCATCGCAGGCCTCTTCAACGCAAGTACATGCCAACAAACATGGTACGAGAGAAGTGCAAGTTACAAGGGAAGTTATTGTGACAAAGAAAGCTGCTCCAGGAGGTGGAGAAATCATTACTACTACTACTATCACTCGAGGTTTGCCAAGCACACAGACTCAAAAAACAACTTCATCTACGACGGATCACAGTAGTTCCTCCACACAACAGCAGCAACAAGAGTAGTTCTCAAACAACTCAAAGCCAGCAAAAAACTGTCAACAGCTCATCAGAACTGCAAGATTCCAGAAGTGTAATGAACTCGCAGCGTCAGAATCATGCATCTTCGCAACACATGACTACTCAACAGCTATCTTCATCCCAACAAAAGGGATCTTCGCAGCAGCAGCAGCTGTCATCCCAGCAAATGATATCCTCAACACAAACTATTCCATCTTCATCTCAGCAAATTAATTCGCCACAAATGACCTCTTCAGGTCAAGCTACGTCATCGCAACTAGCAATGTCCTCATCTCAGCAGCAAATGATGTCATCATCGCAAAAACAATCCCAAGTATCATCATCTCAACATTCCCAACTTCAGTCTTCAAGCACTTCAACAGCAGAATCTCGTGCACTCTCTTCTTCTCAACAAAATACATTAACAAGTAAAACGCAGAATGTTACCGGAGATCGGAATGCAAGTAGCATTGCCATTGGAGGACAAGGGCCGTCGGGTGCATGGTCAAGCCGTGACGAAGCAGTTGCTCAGGGCCAATTTGCTTCAACATTAAGAACTGGAGGAACTGGTGATCTATCACAGGCTCAAAGTGTTAGCCAAAGTCGCAGTCAAATATTTCATGGCCAAGGTGATACTGGCAGATTCGGTTCCTCTTCTGCAGCATACGGCTCTCACTGTGCTTTACATCAAACGGGTGGATCATCATCAACAACAAGACAAACTGCAATAAACCATGGAACTATCACTAAATCACAAGCAAACTCTTACCTTCGAAACCATCAGCAGCAACAGCAGTCATCTTTGAGTAGCTCCCAACACGATAGCTCTTACCTTCGAAACCAACAACAGCAGCAGCAGTCATCTTTGAGTAGCTCCCAACAAGATAGCTCTTACCTTCGGAACCAGCAACAGCAGCAACGGTCATCTTTGAGTAGCTCCCAACAAGATAGCTCTTACCTTCGGAACCAGCAACAGCAGCAACGGTCATCTTTAAGTAGCCCCCAGCAAGGCAACTACAATCTACGAAACCAGCAACAACAGCAGTCATCTCTGGGTAGTTCCCAACAAGCTACAGAAGTGAGATTAATTGGTGGTCGAGTACAGCGAGTCGTCAGATCTGATAACCTTAGTGTAGGAAAAGGAGCATTTGATTCTCAAACCTCATCCCGAACCTCTTATGGGCAGACACAGGCCCAGCAAGAGCGTGTTGTACCCGTAAAATCAGCACAGCAATCGAGCATTTCCTTAGGATCTTATGGAAATGAGTCATTCGGTTCTAGCTACAGGAAAGAATTCGTTCAGCAGCAGGTGCGTCCATGTCCCGCTGCTCATATTGAATCTACTAAGTCTCCATACAAGCTGGAGCGTCAAACATCAAGCCATAGGTTCTTCATGCCAAGGGTTTCTGATTAAAGTCATCAGCGAAAATAAAAACACATCTGCTTCGCTGTTACTGCGGTATTGGTGATAGTCCATAATACATATGTAATCATAATTTTGCTAATACATAGTCTGATAAGTTTTTCCCTCATTCACTTTAATATATGAAATTATAAAATTGTGAAATCTAAATTTAATGCGATGCCTAAGAACACATTCCGTCCTGTGGATGCCTTAAATGAATTGGATTACTTGTCTGGAGTCTACATTTATCCAATCAGTAACTACATATTTTTATTGGTAATGAATCAAATAAAGCTTAAAGTAAGTAATATACTGTAATGCTCGATATTGAACTGCTGAACATGCTATTATTGGTCTGAAATTTAACGATTTAGTTTGAATATTAATTAAGTAAACATGAATTATGCACAATATTGAGCCCTGATTTGTAAAACGATAAATCCAGATTACTTTATCCATCTTTGAATTCGATACTATTAAACATATTTAACTGTCTGTTTTAGATCGATGTTTGATATTTCCTTTATCTTATAGGTTAAGTATAAACAGGAAGTACGTGCTACGTTGCGTGCTACGTACGTACTAATTAAAATAGAAAAGATTGAATTTGATTTGATTTGATTTGTGCCATGAGTTAACTAAAAGAGTGGACAACTGTTGTGGCTGTGGCTTCAGCCATACTGGATCAAGATTGAAGATGATATTTCGCGAACAGCTTTGATAGTTTGATTTTCAGATAGATTGTAACAATAGTCATACCGTAATTTTAACTGTGTTAAATTTTCCACACTATATATACTTCTAATTAACTTGGGTTAGGTATGTATTAATGAAACTATTTCGCCTATAAGCTGACTGTGTAACGCACGCGTAAATATTAATTAATGTATTAATTACAACATAACTTGTGGGAAAATAAAAATTTAAATGCAGAAAAATAAGTTTAAATATTCTTTGAATTCTTTACTAAAATTCTTGAGTAAATTCACTTAAGAGTAAATTACCATTAAATTATAGACAGTTCGCAAATGAAAGTTTTATTTAGAATCAGCTTTCGACAAGCAACCCGTTCCATCCTCAGAAATATTTATGTGCACTATTAAATTATTATATCATTATAGGTATGCGATGACTGGAATAGCTGGATAGCCTCACGCTCAAAACATTGCTACAAGAACGGATAATGAATTACGCCTTCCTTATATTTTTGGGAACGGTTTAAGTTTCTGCTTTTACTTTATATCACACATACAAATGACCGCATCATCATTTGGTTTCATCTAATCGTATTGCGATCTAAATCGTAAAGAACTGCTACCTGAACTGTGCACAAATGAAAGGGAAGGGAAAGTTTCACTTTCTTTGGCTTTCCAATAAAAAGCCAAGATGAAGCCAAATTATCCTTTCAGCTGTAATATTATTCTATTCATCTTTCCCTTTACTACTTTACGCCAAGAGTAATTTTATATCGGTTAGGTATATTATGGCGATTTGACTTCAAGTCGTGCTTTGTTATTTCTCCGCAATTTCTTTATGTTCGTAATACGAGCATATCCTTAACTAACAGTGAAACAGATGAGAAATAGTGTTTCAGGAAACATTTGTCCTCAGCATAGTTGAATGAAAAGTATGGTGAAAACCCACATTGTCCATTTTCATATTAATAGACATCAAATATCAATATCATTCTATTTTCATTTAGCGAATCATTTTAGGATAGTTCTGATCTATAAATCTCACAAAGAGCATCCTTTTATTCCGCTACAACTCTGAGAGCTATCCTTCTGAAAAGAACGAAATGCGAAATTATACACGGCAATTTATTTCCATAATCCTGAATAAGTCACTTTATGCATTTTTCTCCCCAATCATCAATTCAGGAACTGTTTTCTGTAAAAATATAAGAAAACAGAAATGTTTAGCATCTTCCAAAACGTGTTTAGTTATCTCAATTCAAAGAAAGTATATATATATTTTATAGAAATATTGACAAATAATGACATCACTGGTGATTCAAAACCTTTTTACGAAATGAAGCATGAAAAACTACAATAGTATCAATCCCGTTTTCGACGAATGGCAATCAAAAGTTCGAAGAATAGTCTCGAATTCGGTGTGGCATACGTTTCAAATAAATCAAGTTTGCTCTTAAGATTTCAAGCTTCAACCTAAAAAGGTATTTCGTATTTCATATGCACACTGCTTGCGGCTAACACCTCTGTCAACCCTTTTACCTCCATGACTTTCATAAAAAACCAGCATTTACGTAATCTAGACTACTCTAGTCATGTCTCAACCGCTTACTATTACTTCATCAGACTTATATTTAAAGAGACGTAGAATAATTTGTGAAGATATAGAATTACAACTAAATATAAAGCAATTCAGGCGACAGCGATAAAAGGTTTGCTTGGATTATGGAGAAAGTGTCAAAGACTCCGCTTTAGCTTGGTTTTATAGAGCTTATAATTATCACAGCCAAAAATTCTTCATACACGCACTACTGCACAAAGGCCTATTATTCAACACCCAACCCATTTTTAGATTCGCAAATCACATCACAGTGAGCAACCCAGAGGCACCACGCATTCATACAATACAGCTTGCGTATAAAATTCTTATTTTACATCGGTATATTTTCGCAGTATTTTAGGCTATTTTGAGTCATTCGATAATGTATATTATATGATTTTAGTCGAGAGTAAAGTTTACGTTTTCAACAACTAAACTATCCAAATAAGGAAGTAAGAGACAAAAACATATCCGAGGATGAAAGAATACTAGGTTATAAATGAAATGGGGTTATATGATCATATGAGCAATATATTAGGGGAGGTTCTTAATGGTATCTCATATCATGGTTGTCTGTCTTCTTTTGTTTGTACATGATATATTGTAGTGAGCCGACAAAACAAGGAAAATAGATCCAATCTCACTCAACCATACCACTTAAATATTGAGGACCGTCGAAAAAGACTAGATACTCTTAACACTGATAGCAGTAACCACATTCCCTTACTGACTGCTGTTCGCTCTTGCTGAAAAGATGCATAATAATAGTTGATAGTAAATGTGATTATGTGACTGTCACTGCGTAGTGTTGACCCGGTATAATAAGATGGAGAGTGCTGGAAGGGAAAGTAGAACAATAATAAACTTGATGTTGGTGGATAGTGATGATGACAATGTTGAGATAAGTGTGTCACACAACACAACTCAAGCTCAATGCAAATGTGAAGGAATATCGCATATCGTTGCATGAAGTTTAGAAATCTTACGCATGTGTGATGATATGCGCTGCATATTAATTCCGGTAAAAAGCATGCCTTAAAGGGAAAGAGTAAATAAAGTCTAGATGGAATTTTACGAGTATAATAGCAGCGTGTCATTGTATAGAGTAGATACTCGTTGCGGCATCGTCTGAAATAAAAATAATGACTATAATGTGTGCATAGGCTTGGCAATGGGGAATTGCGTTTTTCATCATTCTTTTCATTTCAAAGAATCTGCAGTATCAATATGCGTGTCTTCAGACTTCAGATCTTTGGTTATGATGGGCTTATTGTTAGATGGTCACAACAGGGATGAATTAGGTTTACTTACACAATTGAATCGATTGCTAAAGGAGTATTGCGCTATCACCAACTCTCTTAGATAAGGGGATATAGTAATATAATCTAAGCGTATTAGTATAATTCTGCTCACATAACCCCGTATGAATAATTTGTGAAAGCCAGATCAATGCCCAGACATCAGCAATTAACCTACAATCAGCATGCCAAGACAATTAACAGTACATTTGATTTTGACGTTCTTCGTATTTGCTACAGAATCAATGCAATTTAGTATGAAGCCTAAGTAAACAAACAATAACGAATGTAGGCAGTTTAATTCACATGTGTTTACAACCTAGACTAATTATTGATCTGCGCTTACTTAAGGTACATCGTATAAACTAATTCCTAATAATTACTGTATTGTTTTATTATATGATATTATTTAGACAGTTCGATGCAAACTTCAAACACAATTGTAGATCAACAACACGCTCAAGTTGATTTTTACCGGATATCGGAAAAGGTGTTGATGAGCATAAACTTTTAAACTTGCTTTTGTCAGCAACTCAACTTTCTACATCATGATAGTTATTGTTCATCTTCAGCCAAGAGAAAGTTGTGTTGATTTAGAAAGTGATGAAAAATAATAACATTGAAATACGTACTTTTGTGATTAACTCAATTATTGAGCAACCTTGAGTTGAAATGTTTCCAGTAATAATGTAATAAAAGTTGAAATTACTCGTACGCTACATCACTAACTTCATTATCCAACCACTGTAACTTCAATTCATTTGAAAACTTACTGCTACTTTCCTTCCTTTCGTTGTGGTAGTGGCAAGGCGAGACACCGTGGCAAATCGGGATCGACATGTAAAGACAAAGTAAAAGCAAGTCGACCCAATGGCAAGCGAGTTCTACATTTATGCTTTCTTTGCAGTCCCAGCCAAGTCCCAGTTTACATACAATAAAAACCGAGACAGAAAATAGATGTCCTTCATTATGCAAATGCAATAAAGTCCCCTCGCCTAATGAGTTCCGCTTTGAAAATTTAGTTTGATTTCATTAATTATTTTTATTGTCATTCGTCATAATACGCATTTTCATGTTAGCGATAGGACGTGTATACTGTACTCATTGCATATTGTGCTACTTTGAAGAAACGACGGATGAAAGTTGAATTTAATTAAGCAGTTTGTGGGGATGGTACCAAAGCAAAGATAGGATTTTTACGAAGGACGTTCTTCACAATTCACAATTACATCTGGTTTCAGGCTGCGTCCTATATGTAGTTCCATTCAGTAGTGATGAGTTTAATTTAAATGAAATGTTCTGCATGAGTATATAATATGGCCTTGTGTTGTGCAATTTCAATTTCTACCACAATGTGGCTTGTTTACTTCCACAAGTTACACAACATATATGACAATGAGTCATACTTATTTATGTATATCCTAAATTTATATACGTACACATATACACATCTCATACATCATACATTGTGGAGTGAAAGTCTAGTTATCTGTGTCGCATTTTGATTGCGTTCATTTGGCACCACCATCATAAAGCATGGCATCTCACTGAAGCCAATTTCATGAAAACAAGTCCTCCTTCCTCTCCTCTCTGGCAAACACAAATTCATTGTTGTTGAAAGGGAACTTTGTGTACTTTGATGAAGTCCACCTACTGAATCGGAAGTATAGTTGGTACTACTCACACAGTATAGCCACAGCCACAAGACAGACTGAATGAAAAAGAAGAAACCAGTAGAATTATATTTCTCTAGAGAAAATTCGCTCATGTTCCACCCATCCTTTATTTCGTGCAAATTTACCTGAGTCTCTGATAAAAAACGGAATATCTGATACTTGTCATGTCACACTCATAAAGCACGTAAGCATCTCTTGTGAAATTTGTGGGATTTCCTTCATGTACCAATACTGAGTCTCTGATAAAAAACGGAATATCTGATACTTGTCATGTCACACTCATAAAGCACGTAAGCATCTCTTGTGAAATTTGTGGGATTTCCTTCATGTATCAATGGAAAAGTAAGATGTATAGGCTGCCATATATGCCATGGTCCTTGCCCCTTGCCACACACACACTCTCTCCCTCTCTCCAGGCTTGGTGAGTTTGTGTTCGATAAAAATGGGTAAAATGTCATGTACTAAGCACACGATAAGCACATTGTGGTGTAGAAACTCGTTTTTTCTCTCTCCTTCAATCCTTTTGCCAATAGTTGAAATGCTCGTGCAATATCATGTAATCTATATGCGTAACAGCGAGTCTTTATATTTGACCCTGCTTTTGCTTTCCCCCATTTCCCTGTTTCCGATGCAATGCTTCAGCTTCCTTTGGCTTCCCTTTCTTTGCTTATGTATTCGTCTTAAAGTGATCTTTGTACTAACAATCAGCTTTCTCTCTTTCTCTCTCTTACTCCTTTTCCCATGTTCACCCTCCCACTTGCGTTCTGGAACTCTGATCAATGTGACCATGTCACGTTCACCATTAAAGTAAATAGATTTTGCGGGATTCCGCAATGAATCAATACAGAAAATTGGGTTTCTCCATGCCTCAGTAATATTTCTTGGAGGATGGAGGAACGGGTAGTTGGAGAGGACTTACAAATAGATACATATTTGTCTTCCATAGCTAAAAAATACAAGTTCCAATGGTTTCCAATCACGAACCATTATTTGTAATGCTTAGGAGAATATATTAACCCAAAATACCGATGATTTGCTACATCAATTGTAGGAAACGATGAGGATTTTGATAATCCGCGTTTTCTAAAAGGGGTGAAGGTTCGCTTTTCTTCTCTTCCAATTCCATTTAAGTCTTTAAAGATTTTATTTCCTAATATATTATGCATATGCGGAACGTAAACCGACCTGGAAAGTAGGGAAGTCTCACAGTTGATGTTGATATATAACAAAAATCGATTGTATATATGGCGCAGTGTAGAACAAGATTTGTTTGCATTTCTAGGAAAATTGGTCAAACCTTTTATTTTTCTGGCAACTAGACAACTGACAAGTAGAAGAGAGATGTAAACAAAAATATTATACTACGCACTTCAAGAGCAACCATTCTAAGAGTTACTCATGAGAACTGACAAATAAAACAGAACAAAGCTGAAATTACATTCTATTTTTGTATTTCATGACGAACCTCAATTTACATACGTAGTTTTCTATATTGTAACTTTTAACCACGGAGCGGTTGTGCTTGAAGCTTGTATTTCAGCAAAATGAACGCATTTACTGGAATTTTCCATGAAACCTGTCCGTTATGTTATAAGTCATAATTTATAAAGGGAGTAGCAAATTATATTTTTTGTATCAACCAAGATTTGAATACGCATTAAATCGGCAGACATTTGATTATCTGACTTGTAGATGGACACGACGGGAAAAATAAACAGTTTTTCATTTACACTTTCCCGTTTCTATTATTGAATAGCAGAAGAGATAGCGTTGCGCTGTGAAGTGTGATGTGATGATTTAGGGTAGTAAAAAATTGTTGTCAAATAGTCAAATTGCGGTTTAAAACGTCAGAAAATATCGCTAGTACAAAATCTTTCTAGCAGCATAAATATGACTGAAGCTTCCAGCGTTCCATAAATTTTTACTGTTTCGCTTGTTCGTAGAACATATTACGACTACTGACTACGTTATCCTGCTACACAAAACTTTTGAGTGTGTGTCATCCGTTGTTTGTTTGCACAGATGCTGCAACGCTGTTCTCGTGAATAAAAAGTGAAATCTGTTTACTATACTAAAGTGGTATATTGTAGCTTCATCCCCTTTTTTTATTCTTTTTTTCCTGTTTCATTTTTTTCTCCTATAAAGTTGACACTTTCTGGCCACGTGGCGTGTCCTAATTCAAATTCAGTAACCAAAACGCATACATATACATCACTTCAACATGCGTAATTCCTTTTACTTTGTACTTTACAATAGAAAATTCATCTTACCATATAAAATCCAGTGTTTGCACAGTACATCTGAGAAGACTTTCCACATCTTCCTAGAAATTTTTCGATTTTCAAAGCAAAGTTTCAAAGAAAAATCCCATCAAATCATCTATCTAGAGAATAAATCCTTTTGGGACTGTAATATTACTTTTTTTTAAGTTTTGATACTTATTTTGTAATTACAATTTTCTTTTCCTCATTTGTAAACTAAAAGTTTGGTATTGCTTTTTCAGAGTAGTTAGTTTAAAAAAAGTAGCTAATTCTATAGATTTCTCTACGTTAAGCAAGCAAGCTAACGATCTGGGTTGCTGCTAGGGGCTGGCTAGTGCGTTGTGATGAATACACATTTGTTCAAGTAGCGAAAGTTGTGAAGTGAAAGGCTCTTGGGTTTTTACTTACATTTGAAAGAGAACGGATATTCCTCATTGGTAGTATTGTAATGCATCCACACACATCCACCTTTTTTCCACATTTTTCTCAACTATATATACGCATACGCATTGCATGACACACGCTATAGGCGACAAAGATATTTGCAAGTTTAATAGAACGACGACAGTAGTCAACACTACATTATTTATTCAGTTTGTGTCTGTGGACCACGTATTGAGCAAGAAAGCATGAAGAATGTGACGTCCACACAATACTGACGTCTGAAAAAATAGTCTTATAATATATTTTTCTGACATGAAAAACGGCTACTACACACCATCATCAAGTGGAGGAATTGCATAATATGAGTTTCGGAAGTGAGTAGAGAGATGTGTATTTGGTAAAAATGAAATTAAATCTTTCGGCAGCGGATTCCACTTTTGGCCAGTTTTTTATATGCAACGTAAGTAATACCACTCATTTTATTTCGAACTGCTTTCACTCTCTCTCTACTCTGCTTCTCATGTATTTCGTAAACACGGTGCTCTTTATTTTCTACTGACTACCACTTCATACTCGCGATGAGGCTAGATCGAGAAGCTTTATTTACAAGTAAACAGAAAGTTTTAAATTTAGACATGCATGTCGTAGATATATTTTGGTGGTAGGCTTATTTCCCCTTGCATGAAATGAGATGATGAGATGCTGCTGGTAAGGTGATGTGGTGTGGTAACATTTCAGAGTTGTTGTGGTCAACAGAGGAGCATATAGGCAAAGGAATATATATGGGCTGATGTTTCAAAGAAGGTTCATATCAGCATGTATGGGTATTTACATGGACCTTGGCGATCCCACAGATCTGCATTTATCGGTTTAGTTAGAGGTGGTAACTGTGGGTGGTGAAATAAGGAGAGTAAACAGAAAACCACAAGAAACTATATACCTTCTTCATGCTCACTAGCGTGAGCCTGCCCTGAGAGGACGAGGACAGACTTACTATTTTGATGTGTTGCAAGACGAAGGAAGGAAAGTAAATCTCCTTTAGTATTATGAGCAATGGTGAATGTATACCTAGGAGTAAGAGAATAACATCTAGCATGATGTATTACATTTAGCCCTGCTCGCAGGCTCTGTAAATCTTATTTTCTTCACACAACGCTCCTGTGTATCATCATCATCCCATCTTTATATGATGCCAGTCAACGTGGATACTACAAAATTGTAAACAACCAAGAAATTATGCTGAGATGCTCCTAAACACCCTTCAGGGTGTTCTGAAGATCTTTCTTATTCAAATACCTTATTTTTCTTCAAGAATAGCAAAAGCTTTCAAGTTTCTCGGTATGATATACATTCATATCTTGTATTACAAAACGACTGAAAAGTTTTTGTGTTTGTGTAAATGCTCTTTTCCCTGAGATAATTGCGTGGAGTATCAAAAGTCATGATTCACATCAACCACAAATACCCATATACCACTATTAATTCAGTAGCTTCAAAAAGTACCATATATTTTTACATTAACATGTATTCCATCCTACAAACACCCACTATTGCCTGAACTTTCTATACTATTCTGTTTCTTAATAGCTACTTTACTTTCCCACGTTGAAGTCATTGTCTGACACGAAGGCGAGGGAGGAATTTTTGGTGTGACTGCGACACAAGTTAAAAGGTAATTTTCCCGTCATGCAATGTTAAGAAACATGGTCCCAAAAAAAGGTATAGTTTTTTTACGTATGTTGTTCGGACTCACCATATATAACGTCAAAAGCTCGCGATATCGGCTGGCATTACATTAGTGTTTTCAAATTGGCTTCCATTTACAATTCCGGTCAGAGAGTCGGTCTCCTGTCTCATCATTCCTCCATTTCTGTCTGTCTCCTAGTTGTTCATTCAAGATGACCAGTCGTTTGGTCGAATCACACACACTTATACACATGTAACATGTTCTCTGCCTCACTTCGTTTATCTTCTCATGTACTCTACTTAAGGGTTTTTTGTCCCTTTATATATAGTAATAGTCACACAAGGCCCTTGTCCATCGATATCTCGTAGTGACCACAAGTAACTAATGCTGATTTTCAGATAGTCTACAACACACCGTCTGGCAGGTCCATAAACTATTTGTTAGGAGCTCTTGTATACGTACCTCATAAATTTAATGCATCTATCTATCTCTGCCGTACACGTGTGCCCAATCTTGTTAAATGGCATACAGTATATAGAAAACACAAAGTCTATATAGTATACACATAAGTATATAGCTATATTGCTTTCACTATCTTCAATCCAAAAGCTGGTAAAAAACCCTATGTGCATTGGAAAGTAAAGTGAAAAGTATCGTTGGACTATTCTCACCGCTTGATCAAAGAGACCTAATGCCCACACTATTGTGTGTTTGTGGAAACGAGAAGTGAACGTGAATTGTAATACAAATATTTGTATTAGATCTTACCTAAAGTTTACGATCATGATACATTAACATGACACTCACACCTAGTCTCACAGTGACCGTGTGGTTTCTCCAAACCCAGCATTCATTTCATATATATATACATAGATGAGGAAGTGTGTAGCTGATTTGGTTACACATTATAAGCATTTGTAAACCCTCCCTCACACATGAACCTTAACTCACTTTTACGTGTGGGTAAACTGCATCGTATTTCCTACATTGTTGAACCTTTGGGTTATTTCTCTTTCCAAAACTGTAGCTATACACTTAGTCACTCGAT
>JAANSM010001617.1:0-17784 GCA_036850725.1 Orchesella villosa
ATGGGGAAACAAGGGGAAGCCGGTTTCCCACTCTTACCACAACTCAACTTAAATACTTCCAATAGCATTTAGATAGGAGCTCCTAGACACAGATGCTGTTGTGGGAAAGTTTGTCGAGATGAAACAATATTGAACGAAGCAGAGTAAAAATCCAATTTACAGTTTTGTGGGGAAGATAAGAAATGAGCTGGGAAGGGTGGGCACGGAATTTGGAATGTTTCCAAATGAAAACAGAATAATATTCGTAATATTTCCGATTCATATTCTTGATTTGTTCTTCAGATTACAAATTTACCCTGGTACAGTCTTGTCCACGTTTCTAGAATTAGTTGTTGACCAGCAGCAATATCATAAAAGGAAAAGAGAAAATCAAGTCCAGGAACAATCTTTGTCTTTATTGGCGTCTTCATATACTTTTATTGCTGCTCCCTAAACCGGAAGAAAATAAAGAAGTTGTCCCAGATAGAAGTGCAAGCCTAGTGAATTCGACATAAATTGTCTAAAATGAATATCTCTGGATAAGAATAAATATGTTGTAAGAAATATTGACATTCTTCAAATTGTAATAGGCAAACTCTATGAAATGCATTTACATTTACGCATTCTTCATTGCCCTGAGAAGAAAACTCCAATTAGTATGCATAACATCACATGAACGCAATTTCACAATAAACAACTGCATCACGTTCAAGCTGTCAAATTTTATCAACTCTTTCTATCTAAATTAGCTCATAACAACATATAGTGAACTGATCTTTATATGTTTCGATTGTTGTGGTCTTGCGTGGTGCCAATGTCACTACCAATAGGCATGAACTTATAGGAAACATCCAAGAATTGGAGCTTGAGCCTCTGGAGGGGATTCGAATACCAAGGTTGAAATCTATAGCGTAATGTTTTCAAGAAAGTCTACCGTAGGAAGCTTCTTGACTTGTTAGAGTGCATATATCACTTTCTAACGCATCGTAAAATAATGCATAAAATCTTCAGTAATTACGAGAGAAATACGAAATACATCTGACGACATATAATAATGATACCACATCGCTTTTTAGTTAATCTTAATCTTTCTCCCCAGACATGTCACATTTGCTTTATCCACTTTCCACATAGAAGATGGTGGAAGGCGAATGCAAAGCAAAAACTAATTCTCCATTATGTGCAGTAGTCTTACTGAGAATGTGAATGAGCATAAATTACACGTGGAGCGTTGGATCGTACACACAAAGTCAAATGTGCACTAAACGTTTTTGAGTGAATATAATCAACAGCAGAATATGTTCATTGAGCTCAAAAGCCCTCCTTGATACAGTTATGCGCTATGGCATTAGGAATTACAGAATATATGCAGTTGGATATGAAAGCAACAGCAAGATGAGATATTTCGGGGTCAGCAAGGTTCAGCAGATATGTTGCATTTTGGATATAACATTTATACGCATAAACATGCGTATTTGTTGTCGCAATCATTTGTCTGTATAATGAAAGCATTAATAACTTTTATCATGTATTCTTATCATCGTCATATTCATTCATTGAGTCAATCAAGTAACGTGACTTTCATAATATTCATCTCTTTTCTGTTGGTACAAGTGACAAGTAGAAGGTAGAGCCAACCGTTGCAGACGTTGTGGATCCTTATCCAGGCCTTCTTTTCTTTTTGAACTTGACACTATGACATGGGGGTGTCATAAAATCGTGATGATGAATGATTATCTTTATGTAATCATGGCTGTATTCTCCCACAATCAACAATATATGCACTAACTTGTCACCTCGCCACGAAAATGTAGAAAATATATGCGTAACAATTATTATGAATTGTGTGTCATGAATGAATGCCTGCAAACTACGAGATTCAAAATTTCCAAGAATTCATTGTCAATTTCTTCTCACGATAAAGTTTAAAACCTAAAGTTTACACAATGTACATGCTTTTGAAAACTTTTTCCACGAGTAATTTATGCCAAACTTCTTTTCAACACCAACACCATCACCAGATCAATGATCGATCCTAAACAGATGAAAAGGATCCTACTCCTCCCATTTTAACTTTTTAAGAATCAAGATGAATTAATATTACCAAAGGCTGAAAAAATCAGTTTATCAATATGATACAAAAGGTGGCTTTCATGGCCATGGTAGAGAACGAGATGGGTTCATGCTTTCACACTTCATTTCATATGAAATATTATATGAGCCATGTTTTCTCGGTCGAAGCAGCGGATATGTATATCCGTCCCTAATCCCTAACAGTTTTTATATACACAAGATTATCGAACATGCTATAACAGGGTGGTAATGATCAGTTGACCCAAAGGGCGAAATTTTTTTTAAACGAATTTTATTGCTTTATCGTCGCCCCTAGTCTAAAGGATTAAAGATTGAGATCCGCCATCCGCTTTTGATGGAAATAGTTAGAAGACGAAAAAGCTCTGTTATGTAACTTATGGCATTACGTTCGTTTGGCTGTGCCAGAGCTTAATTCAGTATAAGAACAAAGTAAGCAGATGTTCATCACTATCACAGCTACTTTTTACTTCCTTCCTTTTGTGCACTCGCCCATTTAAGACGGAAAATGAGATATTCCAAATATGGATAAAAAGGTTTACAAATTACTTTTAGAAGCGTAAAACGAAGAAGAACAAAATAGTATTTTATTTTGTACTTGACTACAGCCGAACATCTGCATGTTCAAAATGCGCAGTTTGCATTCATCACATCTAAAAAAGTGTTTTTGAAACTGAAATCTGAGAAAATGTGCTTTGACTTTGCGGTTTTCAGCATGATTTTGTTACTGTATAGTTGATAAGCTCTATAAACTGTTGAATTGCATTTTTTACATTTGGTTTTATTTTGCTAAAAATGGTTTACGTGTCAAAGTACTTGAAAACCTTTCTTGGTATTTGTTGGATAATGCCGTTTATTACCGCTCCTGTCGGGTCGACGAACATAAAACTGGCTGAGAATAAACAATTCTTTGAGAGTATATATACGAACATGAAGTAAATTAAACAACTTAATCCTGACTGACGCTTGTTAAAAAGTGCACCCATATTCACATTTTACAAATGAAATGGAAGACAAGAAAGAAAAATCTTAGAAGTACACTTGTTCCTTAAGTAAATATTTTCTGTGCTCACTTTGTGAGTCTTAAAAAAGAGTTATATTGACATTGCGTGTATTTACTATACGGATGTACATATAAAGTTAAAAATACGCAAAGTATACTCGTATGAAAGTCACGGGAATAATATGACAGCAATTTGGAAGAGACGGACAACCCCACATGAGAACATTATCTAAAAGTGTATTGAAGAGAGTACTCAACTTCAACCCTTCCCAGAGAGAGAGTATTCCTGTGGTTTTGAAGTCATCCGACTTGAAAAAATGATTTCATATAATATGCATATGGACTTATACATGAAATCATACAACTGATGATGAGGAAGGGCTCAAATACAGTGTATATTTACTATTTAGCAGTCAGATGATGACATGCATGTACATTTAAGACGGCTCGAAAACACGCTGCATGAGCAGAGGCTAAACCTCTACTGAAGTCGGGTACGTGTTCTACAAAAATATTTTCTCTGCTTCCCCCTTTTTATTTGGAAGTCCATTCTTTAGTTTGTAAGTTTGCGGTACTGCAAGTCTAGTTGTTGTTGAATTCTAAATGTAAATGTGCTGAGCATGCATGCACGTTTTTAGAAAACAAAATTGTAGTATTCGATATAATAAGTACTAGCTTTTAAAAATGGTTGCTGGGAAGAGCCAACTTAAAATCTCAGCATGACCCCAAGTTTGAAGTTTGACTGGCGACACGATAATCCCATATCCATTCCATAAAGCAATTTATACCCAATAAAAACTGTCCCATTGTGGGTTAGCATGAAGAATAGCAGGCTCGACGAGTGTCTAATCGAAAACCTTAAATTGAATGCGTAACTGTAAAATTCGAGCTTCTTTACTTTACTACGCGGAGAGATAGAAAACAAAAAAGCAAAACGATGTATAAAGGACATTTTACACGACTTCAATAGTTTAATAGGTTCAGAGGAACAGAGAAGGTATTCATGAATGAATGGGACTATGGGATAACAAGATAAAAATGCGATGGGTTGATGATTTGATAACCTACTTTTTAATCGCAATTCTCCATCCCATAGTTGCAAGTACCTGCACAATGGTGCGTATACATATAACCGTTCATATATTAAAGCATCACATAGCGATGATATAGGGGCAGTTTTATGAGTATATATTGGACAAGAAACAGGCACGCATTTTATATTGAATGCAAATGTAGAAATTCCAAAATGCAAAGCAGCTTCCGCTTTGGAGTAGTCTATGATGAGTCTGAAAAGGACATTTATTAAACAACCATTTTTTGTTGCTTTTATGGATAGAAAAATCCATGCGATGGAAAACAGACAACAGGATTAGGATTCATTTCATGATGATATTGATATGATGCATACAAACGAGCAGCAGCTTCGCCTCGGTGCATGAAGTGTATATATCATATAAATGAAGCTGGCTGTAAAGCAATGGCTCAAAAATAAAACTGTTGTTATGAATGACACGTTCACGTTATTAGTTGCTGACTTACCATGTGTAGATCCAATTTCAAATCCAGAAATGGCAATAACAATAAAAATCACTGAAACTGCGCCTGTGAAAGGCCAACTCAAGAACTTCAATCTATCTCTTCTAGTCCTCCTAATTTTTGAATTTTTCTTTAAAACGATGCTATGATTTTTATGTGCAATAGGATTCATTAAAACCTCACTCGTGACAATGGCACTACGATAACTATTTTCTGCATCATCGTTTTCACAAACCCGTTGAAGACTTTCATATCCCCGCATTATTGGTATTTCCATCCTGAGCACTGGGTTTGGTGCTTTAACTACATCCGGATGTGGGCAAATCAAGCCGGTAGCCCTTTTAGCTAGTCTTCTGTCATCCGATTTCCAACCATCCGCACACTCACGTAATCTGTCAAACATTTCCCGTTCGTTCATACCAATTTCAATAGTTCCTACCTCCACTCCGTCTTTTGAAATATCTCATTCCGATTGTCATATTTTTAGCTTGTCAAATAACACACAATTGCATTGATTATTGACACAATTCCAAAATTTAACTCATGAATTCATTGCACGTGACCAAATTGCAGTAATGACTCAAAGTCGTACTTTATCATTTAACTTCTCACTCGTCAGTTGATAATAATCAGGAACGGAAATTGGCTTAAACGGTTGCACATGCACAATTAAAAGCTATTCAGCGTGTTTTACTTGGGTTAAATTGAAGGACACTTAAAACGTGCTTTGTTTGTATATGAGTAAGCCAAAGCCAAATATAGTATACTGGCTATACTGTATTTAACATTCCTTCTTCTCTTGGTGTCCGTTTTTCTAACAGGTATGCATATATCTGCATTCAAACAAACAAATACAAAGTAACAAGCACAGGCCTAGTCAGCAAGTGTAAAAATGATGATGCTCATGAAAAACGAGTGGCACAGTCCAGGTGTTGTGACTCTCTTGAAGCCTTACGGCAGAATGAGGTGCTCATAGGGAAGAACAAATACATGGATTGCATGTGGGTATGGTGAAGTACAGAGAAGAGGCATCATGCTTTGCATGCGGTGAATGAGGGATGATATGATGAGGGTCGGTTGGAAAGAGAAGCTGCATGTTTCCTTGCATTGTATACTCAAAAAAATTACATAGACTATCGTCTATATGGTACTCGTAAGTGTTTTGGTGTTCATCCCAATATTTGTTGATGCAATACTGCTACACTCAAAAAACGAAGGATTTGTGGGGGTTCATTATAAAACTAAGTTATCATCCTCCATTTTCCCTATATATTCCCAACAATGCTTAAATACATGATGTATGTATATCTAAAAGATAGCATATATGCATGTAAAGGAATCAGTTTCTTATATAATCAGCGATCGCCATCATATGCATGGACATTGCAATAAGTATTTTTACTTTGTTTTTCGGATTCTCTCTTCAGTCCTCATATATAATGAGTTTGAAAAGGTGAATTTATAGACGGTTGCTCTTACTAGTTTCTTCATGTTGTCCTACTCTCTTGTACTTTTCTTGGGTTCAAGTTTCCTTTCATGAGTTGATCAAGAGCTTTTCTTGGTAGACTGTATAGGTATCGTTTTTCTTCACAAAGAGGCAAAGAGGAAAAGGAAGCCTGAGAAATGAGCATGATGGGCAAGAATATTATGGCGTTGGTAACATGTTAGTCCATTCTATATACCATGATGAGGTCGTGTATACTGTGAAGTGCATAGTAAAGCTTCATCATATTGTTAGAAAATATATTTTTGTTTTGTGTATTATTTAGCTATGTAGTAAGTCAGGATTTTCATGTCTTATACAAGTTATACAGCATTCCTAGTGCAGGTACATTCAATACACGACGAATCACTTTTAACATGAAACATTATGCTAAATTCCCATAATACTACTACGCCAGCCACAAGCATTGTTGCAGGAAAAACATGAAAATTGTTGCGTGATTATTACACCAACAAGGTTATACACTGGAGCACTGGAGGATGGTGCGATGCTTTTGATAATTTTCATGTGTCTAGCTAATATATCCTAACATTGATTTATCTTATAGATTGTACAGAATAAAAAAGTATATGTATATTTGATTTTTCAACGAACCATTTGAAAGCAATGAAGTCCCAAAATTATCATGTATAATTAAAAGAGAATGGAAAATCATGTTTATTTTCACTTTCCTGGTTTTAACTGGATGATGACCTCGCGATCACGTCTAAGTCTATAACAAAACTGCATGAGTGAATGTACTACTAGTAGTAGTAGTCTAGCACCTATAAATGCTTTGAAAAGGTAAAAGTGACTCAAAGTGGTACAAGTTATTTCTTGAATGATAGTTGCAATCCATTGTCCATGCGGTGGAAACAAACTAGGACTGATACTCGATACTAATTTGGATTCAAGAACGAACGCAAATTAAAGTAGTTTATTTTCAGTAAATAGTTCGACAGTAGTTACAAAAATATTTCCTGTCGATGAAACTGAAATTAAGACTAGAAACTCGAGGTTTGACATTAATTTGGTCGAGATCGAAATAATTTTTGACTTAATTTAGGTCCTGATTCTCATATTCAATTAGCTAAATTACGCCATGAATTATCAAACTCAACAGCATATTGGTATAACATAACTACAAACTATGTTTGTGACTTGAAACACTTAAAGTTTAAACACATGTTAATCTTTCGATTTCTCTTCTAAAATAATTGCAGTTAATTGATTTGAAAACTTTCAGGATTTGATAACGCGTTTTCCATGAATTACAACAACACTAGACTAATAAACTAATCTTTATAGTAGCCCA
Source organism: Orchesella villosa (assembly GCA_036850725.1). Classification (NCBI taxonomy): domain Eukaryota; kingdom Metazoa; phylum Arthropoda; class Collembola; order Entomobryomorpha; family Orchesellidae; genus Orchesella; species Orchesella villosa. The sequence continues at coordinate 7,408 of JAANSM010001617.1, forward strand.
TAACTAATCTGCCCAACTCGCCTTCTTTCTATTTTTTCTACCTGACAATGGTTCAATTTCCCTCTCCGCAACACGTAGCTGATTCTCATTATTTAATTGATTTCCGATTTCAGATGCTTCGTTATCAATCCCCATTTTGTCATTGTATCGACTTCGTCGCGTTCTCTCATTTAATTTCTTTGTTGTGGCTTTTTGGCGTTCGTCTCCTTGCTTTGTTTCACCAGAGTCTTCTTCTCTCGTATCGTTTATCACTTCATCGTTTTCAGCCCACAAAATCTGCCTTCGTTGACCTTTTACTTTCTCAGTTACTGCAGTGGCGTTAGACTGTGGATCCCGCTGCGACCCTCCTGATTCTTTGAAATCTCCATTGTTGAACTTAAGATAATCATCTAACTTAAATGCTGATGAGAATGAAGGATGTGGACGTTGTTTCAAGGTTGACCTGGCTTTACTTAATTTCTCATCAGTGTTGGAATCTCCTTCGCAAAGTTTCTTAAGTTGTCCCACAACCAACTTTTTTCTTTCCAAAAAGTTTTCCATAGTAGGTGTATTCAAAACCAGGAATGAAGAACGGATATATACGAAATAATAAAGAATTGCAACCGTCCGGTGAGTGATGTATAATGCGTTGAAGCCAGCACTCCATAATGTGTAGTGTTCTTTTACTTCGGAACTTGGTGAAGTGGGAGAATTTGTAATATTTCCGTTGAGCAGAAGTCGGCCCATTGTGGAGTTGACATTTTGAGTTGTATTACTCGTTGAAGATGTGTTGATTGAATTCGGCCAGGTGAAACTAAATTGATCTGAGACAGAGGGCCATGATTTCCTCAGCGCCCAAATAAACCACCATACCGTGAGGGACATGTAGACCAATGACGTGATGAGATTGAGCCAGTGATGGGCGCTTACATATTTCCTCATTCCAACTTGCATTGCCCGGCTGGCTGATGCCATGATGTATAGTATCAAGTTTACAAGTATTCCCAAACTTTGAAATCTAAATTAAACAATGATTCATATTTGTAGTACCATCAAATCAATTGGCAACAGCGAACATTGTCAGATAGCCTAAACTTATATGGCATAGTTTTATAATAAACTTACATGAAGATGACAAGAACAGCTAGAGGCTCTCCATGAATCAGATCCATCGTCCAGTTATATACAAAATCTATTACAAGTAATAAATGCTGGTATGGGGCAAATGAATAAGGGTCTCCATAATTCCCGTGATGGAAACTGAAATAATCATCTTGGAGATGTTTTAGCGATGCTCGTTCTAGGCTTGAGGCATTACCATCTCCAGCCGCCCCTGGACGAGAAGGCTTACTACATCTTTTCATTTCCTGAAAGCAACCAGAATAAACACTTGCTTTAAATGTGATTTTGAAAACTGCTGTTGACTGTGCTTTACTGAGGAATTGAGGATACCTGTGCAAATTTATATACATAAAGTTTTATGCGAAAGATTAAAGAAAACAAAGAAGGAATTTTTACCTGAGCATACATTTAAAGATCAATATGAATGTTGCTAGCTTAATTTCGCTCTGACATTCAACATTACCATTAATGGTACCGGAAACTTGTTAAATACTAGATACTTACACAAATATCATTTCTGAACACTTTTAAACTAAAGTTAAAGCTTCTTACAACTAGCAAATACACAGATTACAATATATAACATTACACTTATTATCAAGTATTTACACATACTTTCTATGAACGAATTTGATCATGAGAAGAAAATACTTTTACATGAGATAGGTAAGGTGGTTTTTACTCGGAATGAAATGGCACTCCAGCAGCTGAAGGGGAATAGTGGTTGGTGGTGTTGTATTGTTTATGCATCTCAGTGGTCGCTTGGTGACTTTGGAAGCACAACAAAGCCTTTCGGATGTGTTTGCATTCTACCGCAGCTGCCAAGCCAATTTCTTAGTACCTGAAGAGAATTCCAGCATTTTTAGTGCTGTAAAAACTGATCTAGTTGTGTCAGTTGTAGCATTTGAAAATGAGTCTCTAGGTATACGGGCACGTTGTAGGTTCAGTCAGACACACTTTTAGTTAGTGCTCAAATGCGTTAAATGAGATCCTTTCACTTTCCACCCTCTCTCCATCTCTCTACTTTTCATATACGAAATGGCACAAAATAATACACACCCTTTTCATTTCCTTTTCTCATCGTAAAAAGCCGTACCCTTCCAAATGTAACTCACAAAACTTTTGATACTCCAACCATGAGTGCAGGCATGAGTACCAGACTTGATTGCCAAATGCTCGTGCACATGTACCAATCACATTTCATACTCCATCCGTCATTCAATTCTGTATTTATTTCATTGTATTCTAATTAACGAGCTCATTTGAAGGAAATGACATGATGAACTCCATTTTTCTGTCCTCTGCAATTGGCTCAATTGAATAATTTTCAGTGTCCCTTTCCAGCAGCCCTTCAGCACTTAATTTCAGACAATCTGGTAATTCATTCAGGAGTCTTAAAAGCAATCCACTTCCCTTATGTATATTCTCATTAAATTTAGCCCATCAATTTTCCCAATTTATTGATACGGGTGGTAGGTTTTTCTGTGGAATATGTACATAAGAATAATTTACTGCTTTCATATTTAATATTCCTGGATTAGATGGATGGTAAAGCTTGTGCCATTAATTATGCAACTTTTGGTAAAGCATTAGTTTATTACCAACGTGCTGGAAAACCTATCTGTTAATAGTTTTCCCTTCTGGCTTCGACTATTGCTTGATTAGAAAATGTGTTTGGGATGCAGGATAAAACGTATGTTTTTGTTTTCTGCTTATGCGGGTTGGTGTCATCAGACCACATCTGAAAAAATTAAGAAGGGCTTTTATGAATTTTGTTACTAAATATTATTTACGTTGTTTGTTTAGGGGAAGTCTGGAAGTATGGTTTTTATAAAGCACTGCGCTCCACACCCTTTTTTCCGGTGTTTAGTTAACATCCTCCAACCACTTGTGACTGCTGTTGCTAATTTTATATAATAATGAAAGTAAGGAGGGTTGCGTATGAAAAATGAATATACTACAAATGCATGGAATAAAGCCGTCCTAAAAGAATAATTTCCATTCTCTGATAAGTCTGATAGTAACACAACACTGTATAACTTATTAGAAGTATAGAATTTATATACTAAAAAATCCTATGTATAAATAGGGATGAAATCCACCCTCTGAGCTGGAGTTGACCTGTGGACATTCATCGTGTCTGCAGGACTCAACATCCAACTCCAGTATCATTTTTATTATTTAAGTTTCTCGTAATTTTTCCTCTGTTGATTTTCGTTTCTTCCGTTCAGTTTCTTATAGTTTCGTCTTGTTTTATTATTTCCGAAGGTGCTTGTCAAACAAGTGACTCGTTGTGATATGAAATGCAGTGCAAACAAATGGTAAGATAATGGTTTAGAACTTTATCAGATAAACTTAGAGTGCATCTACCTATTGTGGTGTTTGTTTTTAGGCCATGTACAATATTGTACATAACTTGAGAAATTTAAATGTTTTAAATTCTATTGAAATTGACATTAGAACAGAGCCAATCTGGAACTGAAAGAATGGGCAGAAATATCAAGTATCATCCATTTTACACTTCTGGTTTGCATTGACTGAATGCATATATGGGGCAATCTGCACGGAATAACTTTCTCCTAAGATCCTACAAGCTTTGCATGAGCCAGCCTTTTGGGTGCGTGCAAGTTTATACGGGAACAGCTAGAAAAAGGTTAGTTTTATAACAGTTAGCGTGCGTGTAGCACTAGCACATTAATTATTCTACACATGAAAGTAATATCGTACTCCCTTTTGAATTTCTGGAATAATGAATGAATAAACTGTTAGAAAACGTAGTTTAATTTTTTTAAATGTGTTTTGTTTCTTGTAGCTCTGCTTAACTTCATAATCTACTTAATGCTTCGAGTGGCGAGTGGAAGTGTGATGAGTACATTCAAGTTGCCGCATTGCATGAATTACAATAGTCCTTGTAGATGAAGTCTTTTATTGTTTTTTATTTTATTTATTTTATTTTTAAACCATAACAGTAAAATACAAAAAAAAGAAAACTAAATAGATATAAATTAAGTGTTAAGAAGTAATGTGACTAATTGTAGTAATGTTGCAAGGTAATACTTGTATTGAAATTTTACACAATGTTATATTGACGTAGAGTATAATGATGATTTTTTACGAAATCAGAAGAATTGCCCCAGACAATCAAATTTTTAGGATTTTCTCAATTTGTGCCAGATTCACAATATTATGATAGCGATATTTTAAGAATTATAACGTAGTGTATGTTCTTTGGTATGTGTGTAATACTTCTGTTATAATATAATAGTATTTACAATTTGTGCCTTTTATTGAAATAAAGTATAATCAGACATTTGACATTGATCCATGACTCTAATAATGCAGTTAATTTGGTATTGAAATAGAAAATGTCGTGTGGAAATGGATTTATGGTTGTGACGATGAGAATTCAATACATGAAGAAACTTACGTTTACACATTGTTTTGCATAAACTTTACCTTCAACTTTACTTGAGTAGTCCCGAGCTTCAAGCATTCGTGATATTATTGTACACTATATACTCCATCAATGAAGACATGCACTTTGTATGGACTGGACATAAAAATCAATAAAAGAGCATGGACTATGGACACAAATTGCGTGAGTTCTTCAACTAATAATATAATGAGGCTAGTGGTGGATCGTTCGTTTTCGTCCATGGAAGAAAAATAAAAATCCTTGAATATTATTTCAGCGATGCAATAATGTCATGATCGTCAAACAAGGAGTATATGTTTATATGGTTGGGAAAAGACTGTAAACGGGGAAGCCTAAAAAATAAATTAGTGTGAACATTATCCCTAGAAAAAGCATCTGAATATATTATTACTTTAACAAAAAGTTTTTTTTTGGGTTGAATACTTTTCTTGTGAAGTAGTTTTCGAAGAAGGGATGAGAGAATACGTGCGAAGTGTATTGTGAATATAGTAAAAATGGTGATGAACCGACTGCACTTGGTTTGTTTAGTATCACTTCAATTTATACTAATTATCCACCTTAATCTAGTAAGGAGTATATGTTTATATGGTTGGGAAAAGACTGTAAACGGGGAAGCCTAAAAAATAAATTAGTGTGAACATTATCCCTAGAAAAAGCATCTGAATATATTATTACAAAAAGTTTTTTTTGGGTTGAACACTTTTTTGTGCAGTAGTTTTCGAAGAAGGAATGAGAGAATACGTGCGAAGTGTATTGTGAATCTAGTAAAAATGGTGATGAACCGGCTGCATTTGGTTTGTTTAGTATCACTTCAATTTATACTAATTATCCACCTTAATCTAGTAAACTCTGTGAATGGCAAAAAATGTCCAGGCAAATGCATTTCAAATATCACAGAATGTAAAGCAAAGGGAGGAAAAATAGCTGGCTACTGTACCAATGAGCTGGCATGCTGTGATTGTGAGTTACCATTAAATTAAGAATTAAATAACAGTTAGGAGTTCAACATTCCACACTAAGCTGTTGCGTTAAGTTATACAGATACTTACAAGAAGATTGGAAGTTGTGGCTCTAAGAAGAGTGACCTCAACACGGCCATATTCCGATCCCCTGACTATCCGGACTTCAGTAACGGAGATATTATTTGTCAATTTGATTTTGAACTCAGTCCTAATGCCGCTGGTATAATGTAAGCAAACCTTAGGATAACACTATTATTGCTGTGTGGCAGCCATGTAGTGGATACTTTATTAGGTCAATATTTCTTGTATAAGTATTTTTATTACTATTTATTGGCAGAATTGAGTTCTTAGACGTTCATATGGATGGACGAGGAATCACACCACACAGCTCCTGTGAATCTGACATGATCTTTCTAAAGGTATTTTAACAGGCACAGTCCCATATATCCAAATTAAGTTGTCATCATTTTAGTTGGTACCGGCATTTTCTATGTTCATCTATTTAAAGGGCTTTCCGAACTGGACACCACCTGCAAATTGCGGCAATTTGTCTAACTATTCAGGTTTTTGTATACCTGANCACCACCTGCAAATTGCGGCAATTTGTCTAACTATTCAGGTTTTTGTATACCTAAACTTTAACCACCATTTACAAATAATATAATTAAAAAAATTCAGACAATCTCACTTTCCCCCAAATAATATTTGTTTTCAAAGCTGTCGTAGACTTGAACTCTGCAGCCACAAAAGGAATGAAGACGGTATTAATTGTAGCAATGATGTCAAGTAAAAAATACCGTTGGAACATAAAATTATCTCAAAGTTTTGTCAAGCTTAATGATAGTAAGTGGTAAACCTTGAATCGGTAAGTAACAAGTAAGGTCAAAGCTGGTGGTGCTAATTGTTATTTTTTTCTCCTGCTCGTCTCTAGGTTCAGACGATCCTGAAGAAGATGGAGAGTTGCCGGACGATTCGTATGAAGATGAGTATTTTCCAGAGGAGGGCAGAGCGAGTAATTCCAATATGACTCATGAAAACGAGGTGGTATTTCTTGAGAACACTTCTACTTTTGACAGTGACGACAGGGACATGGAAACTTCTAGCATCAACATGCTTTTAAAAACGGATACAATAGCGTCCCTATCACAGCTAAATGAAGATGGGTTCAGGAATACAGACATCAATCAGATGTAATGAATGCTTTGTTATTTAAACTAACCTACTGATGACTGGTCCTTGTACTCATCTTTTCTTCGTATTGTGCTATTTTCTTCCATTATTTACAGCGAAGATTTAGATACGGAAACTTATTTGGTGAATGGGGACGACACAGAAATAACTACGGTTCCTTGGCAGGCTAGCTTGAGACAATTGCTAAGTCCTCGTCATGCAAAATCATTACCCCTTTTAAAATTGAAAAACTGTTCCCTGGAAGAGGGGATACATTTCTGTGGAGGAACTGTCATTTCTGACAGACATATCTTATCGGCCGCGCACTGCTTTCTGATGGGGTATTAAAATTTTTCACTTTGTAGCTATTGCATGATAATGTTAGTAGCAACTTAGCATGTCACATTTACATCCTTTTTCATTTTTGTAGTCAAAGGCCGAATACCATGCAGAAGTTGTCATCTGTGAAGGTGGTATTAGGCGACAGCAACTTGTGTGACAACGTGACGGAGGGCGTCCAAGAGTTTAGAGTGGATAAACTGTTTTACCATTATGCATATGATGATGGCGCAATACTTAATGATATGGTTGTAATTAGACTTGATAAGAAGATTAAATTTACGGACAGAGTAAAACCTATTAAAATGGCGGAGTTGGGAATGCGATTCGAAAACCAAGAAGCAACCGCAAGTGGCTGGGGCTTGACCAACTTGACGTCTACAGAACAAAGAAATTCTACACCTGAACAGCTTCAATTTTCAACCAAGATGTTCATCGGGAATCGAAGCTTTTGTGCTAAAGAACAACGGAGGCTATTTCCAACTATTAGTTCTAAATCGATTGTTGCGCTTCCAAAATATGCGCAGATCTTTTCGTCCCTTTTATGCACATACGTACGGGATGGGAAAAAACCAATAGTTGTAGGACAGGTATAGTCAAAAGAAAGCAATAGAATTAAAATGATCATGGCTTTTATGCAAGAAATTTTTAAACTGAGCCATATTTCAAAATTTTCAAAACAGGGAGATAGCGGGGGTCCATTAGTAGCGACACCGTTACTGAGCAATGATCATAGGAATGACACAAAGCAAGAACGACTCATCGTCGGAGTCATTAGTTATATGGTTCCTGTTCCTTCTGCCAAAGACCCTCATGACGTCTCCCATTACGTGGATTTTTATCAGAGCGTTGCTTTTTACAGAAAATGGATAGATTTGGCAACAATGCATAAATAAACTTTTTTAAATATATAAATTACAATAATAATAATAATTATTATTATGAGTTTTAGAAGTTTCTTCGTTATGCATTTCACTGGTTTGCGACTAGTTTATTATTTTCAAATATTCATATGATGCATATTATACAATACATATTTATATCATACGTTTGTTCAATGTTCACTATAAAGTGTATTCACTTAATATTATATATACTGCTTGAAGTACAAGGTGTTCTATCATGTACCTTTCATGTATTTTACGAAACACCGAACTAGACCGACTTGCTGCATTGTATTGATCAGCGTTGCTAATTTTGATTGAAATATAACGTGATGGGCCATTACCTATCTGAACATATTTGTTAATTTGTTGTCAGACCCTCACATCGTGATTGAAACTGATCCAGAGTCATTATAATTATGCCTAAATTGTTAAGCGAAAACAGTTGGAATAATACAAATTGTATTCTCAAATCCACACGGTTGTACAAATTATCATCAAAATTTATGCAAAGGAGTTATTTTCGTGTCAATAACAGCTCTCCTGTTTAAGTTTTATGAATTTTTATCAGATGTTAAAACTGGATAATTTCTTAAGCACAAATCTCATAATATGCATTCATTATTCATGAATTACTTGTGATGTGCTGTATAATAACAGGTTTAAATACATACTCAATGTTCAGTAGACTTCCATCACGTTTTTGGCAATCATCTTGCTCAAGGAAATGCTTGTTACTAAAAAAAGTCATCGAAGTATCGCTTTTTAGCATTCTTTAGCCACTTTCATATCAATCTTTCTTTTAATCAACAATGGCGAAAGTTAAAAACGGGAAACGAAATGGATCTTCTGAAGGAAACTCGTCGTATCCATTATTTGAAATGTAAGTCAAAGTTTTTTCAAAAATTTTTTAAACCCTTAAAAATGGAAATGTGTAATACATTTTATTTACAATTGATTTGCTTAGGTGGACGACTATAGTTGCAGCTTGCTCGTTTCTATGTATTGGTTTACTGCGAGCGTATACGTCACCCGCAATCGCTTCCATGAAGCAAGATCCCATGTTATTTAATTCAACAAGCATTCCTCCGAAAGAGATAATATCGTGGGTCGCCTCGTCCCCTCCATTAGCATCTTTTTTCGGAACAATCATCAGTGGCCCTATGCTTCAATATTTGGGCAGACAGAGAACTCTGGTGTTACTCACAATACCGTACATAGGCGGGTGGCTATTGATTGGATTCGCTTCAACGAGTATTACACTAATCATGATGGGTCGTGTTCTCACAGGACTAGCTGCTGGGTTGTCTACCGCTGGTGCACCACTTTACGTAAGCGAATGTGTTCGTCCCAGTGTTCGTGGAACACTGGGGTTCCTTCCAGCCATGATGTTGTCCTTTGGTGTCGTTTTGGGGTTTTCCACAAGTACCATTAACGTTGACTGGAGACAGCTAGCCTTAATCATGACCTCGTTTCCCATTGCATTACTATTCATGACTTTAACCGTCCCGGAATCCCCTTCCTGATTAATTTTGAAAGGGAAAGAAGAAAAGGGATTCCAGAATTTGCGGAAGCTACGTGGGGGCAGTAAAGGTAATGTTGAAGAGGTTGAATTGGAAATTCTGGATATGAAAACTGCACTGCTTATGACGAGGCGGTGCAGTCGAGCTAGTATTAATCCGAAGACGAAGGAAGTATCAGTTTTGAAGTTGATGCAACAGCGGCCGATTTATTATCCCGCTACAATTGCAGTATTCCTCATGTTTTTCCAGCAGTTCACTGGGGCTAACGCCGTCATCTACTACTTAAGTCTTATTTTGACGGAAACCGAACCTCAAAGTTTTAAAGTGGGAAATAATGGCAATAACGGAACCGCTGCAGCATCCGCGCTCGGCATGGATCATAATTTAAGTTCTGTAATTGTTGGCGTCGTTCAATTTGGTGCATTTTTTATCAGTTTGCCACTAATAGATCGTCTTGGTCGAAAAATACTTCTGATTTTTTCAGCAGTCGCAATGTCCATGCCATTAGGCATACTAGGATTTTATTATTTTTGTAATCAAGAGGATTCCAGCCAGCAATGTATTGAAGTGGTTGAATCTACCTGGACATGGTTGCCACTTACATGTCTCTCCGTTTTCATCGCTGCGTATTCCATTGGTTTCAATAGTATTCCTTTCATATTAATGAGTGAAATATTTCCGAGCTCTGCGAGAAGCTATTTATGTTCGTTAACTTCGTTCGTTAATCACTTGTGTCTATTTATACTGATACGAGTGTTTCCCATTGCATTGGATGAGATTGGAGCACACTGGACGTTCTGGATTTTTTGTGCGTCATGTCTAGTCTCGATTCTTTTCGTATTGGGAGTCGTACCAGAAACTAAAGGGAAATCTTTAGCAGAAATTGAACGTGGTTTTGTGAGGGAAGCCGAGCCACTTATTTAAGAAGATAAATAAGATTTACTGTAAGATAATTTTACTGA
>JAANSM010001618.1:0-17781 GCA_036850725.1 Orchesella villosa
CTGCATATTCAAATTTATGGAAAGTAGCGCATGAACATTTTTATTTGCAATTTTAGTGCTTTGCACACTGCCACACACTGACTGCCGATAGATTGGTCCAGAATTAAATCATTGTTACATAACATGGCAATGGCACTGTATGTCTATATCTGTATGTATATAAATTTGTTAATTTAAGTTCTGCACAACAATGTACTTCATTCGTTGTTATTATATTAGGCTCTAATACCCATGAAAACCTGTACACAGCTTTGTAAGTTTCAGTTTACATTGATAAAGTTATTCTTTAAATTGACGGTTTAGTTCAGTCTTCAAATTGAAATAAATACGCATTTCATGTAGTTTGGTGATACTCAGCGAGTAGTGTAAATCTCATAATATAAAGTAGGAATGAAAGTGTTCCTGTAATATGAACTTTGAGAATAACAGAAATACGCTGTGGCTCATTTGTACTAAATCACTTTTCCTACTTCTGTTGTAAAAAATTTTCCTTTCCATACTTATTTTAGAGCGAGATATGCAAGTATGCAAGCGTATCAGCAAAAAAGTTGACCATACACCATGAATTTTTAAGTTACCATACATCCTGTAGTTATTTTTCAATGAATGACGGTAAGGTATAGAACGTATATATCCCATCACAAAATGTCCATTTACATACTTTTCACAAACTTAAGTGACTAGACTAGCCATAAACTGTGTGACACTGATATAAATTCATTTAAACTGCCCATCAACATAATTCCAACACTGAATTTTATAGAATTCTACTGACTGTCGGGATGCGAGGATAACAATGAAATAAAGCATATATTCAATGAGTGAAAGGAAGACCGTAATACAGTAGTACCCATTACCCGAGGATCGATATTTTGCACATGTTTTACCATGAATTAATAATAGTAAACATTTAGTTATGAAATTTTGATGCACACGAATTCGGAAAATTTATTCAACAAAATGAATAACACTTGCTACCTATCGTGAGTCTGTATATAGATGAGGTCATATAACGATGCAATGTATTACTTAACTTTATAAAAATAATCGCGAATAACTGGATTGCTAGATATCTTGCAACTTTGCTTGCAACACTAACTTCAAAAGGGATGAATGAAGTATGGTGACTAGCTAAATCGTTTGATAACTCCAGCTATAAATCAGGAACAACGGAAGAACATACATAATATAGAAAGTTCGATGACGTAGTGTACGGTTTTATGTAGTGGACAAAAGAAGCATCACGCAATAAGGTTATCACGTGTGAAAGTAAGCATAATTGTAGTAATAACAATATATAAATTATAATGGATATATTTTTACTATATAATTACTACTTATATATACTTCTTTTTTTATATACCCTTCATACTTTTGACAATGTGCATGTATTTGAGATGAGATTGACAATTACAATCATTTACACACGCGATGGTTGCTCCTTGTCATTTGATTTTCGCGTTAAATATACCAAAGTTAAACCATTTATCAGATTCATTTCCCACTTCTTCTCATCATTTAGAGACAAATAGTTGTGTTTTCATCGTTGCAACAAAGACATGAACAAGACAACGAAAATAACTGTTGGAGCTCACTTTCTTTTCATTTTTTTGCATAATGAAATTAATGCTTTGTAATAACAGCTTCCTCACTATTTCTTTTTCCACCTTGCTGCATGACAAAAAAAATGCTGTAATTTTGGACGGAAAAGCCAAAGAACATATATAATGCAATTTTCCTTTTTAATAGTATTGTGCGTGCATCTCTTTTGCATGTTAAAAAACTCAATAGCAAGTTGCACTAAAATGACAATGTTGTCATCTTCCTACTCATCACAAAAAACACTGAGCTTGATTTCCCTTCGTGAAGGATGAACATTTTTTCATGTTAGTTACACTTCTACAACTTAGGAAGTGCGCATACTGTAATAGCATACAACAAATACATTAGAAAGGATCGGAACATGAACATCTTCCTATGCCATTCACATTCACTCCATTGTTTAGCAGTTACTCAAATTAGGAAATAGCTATATAAGTGTTATGCTGTGTTATGATGCTGCGAGATTATTGAAGGCTGTTAGATAAAAAAAAGTGGAGGTATAATTACAACACGGATATATACATTTTGAAACAAATAGCAGCGTTTTAGAGAAGTCTCTGCAACATTTTTCATGTATATAAATACCGAGAGTGAGTGAACAGTTGGTCGACACTGGGTATATATATCTATATATACGAAAAATCTGAGAAAACAAAACCTCCATTTAAAATCTGCTAGCGTAACATGCTATATAAGAAGGAGAAATCTTGATGTGTAAATAAGAAATAACAATTGCAATTTCTTCTCCCGTGATAGTAAAGTTATACCAACCGGCAAAGAATTAGCTGCAAAAGAATATTTTAGCATAATACGTCTATCCTAAATGCTTGCCGCCCTCCTTTTATGACTAATTAGCAAGTGAAACAAATTTCTAAAAGTAATTTGCTTATTTGCACGTTAATAAAACCACCTTCTCTCCCCTTGTTTGGTGTGTTTATATATATGAAAGACAACCGTAACCGTTATTAGTAAGTATGATGGCGAGTCTGTGTGAAGTCTTAGGGACACAGACTCTGACTTTTTACTATGAGCTTGTGAATTGTGATTAGATGCGTGCTGCTGCACTTGGTTATGGATATATGGAATGGCAGCTCGTTGACAAGTTTCACCATAACATTACCGACAGCCGTCATCTCGTTCTCCCTAGTTTTTTTTTAGTTTTCAGTTCACTATGAAGTGAAGACTAAATTACTGTACCTCATATGCTTATAATATAAATTGTATGCCTAAATTTTCTCTGGTTATATATTCTGTTAATAAAGCAACAACAACCAATGGAACTTTATTGGTTATACTCTGTCTTAAAAAGTGATTCCGACATCTAAGTATAAGCGGCGGATTTCCCACGGGCGTAAATTTACACACACTGATAAAATGGAAAGAATGGGAAAAGTAAAACCTTCTCTCTCTCCCTTTTCCCAACTGTCTACTGTGAAAAAGTGGATACGGTTATTTCTTCAATCTTACGAAATTCAATTACCTATATTATGTATGAAATAAGGAATTCATTAGATATTTTCAATGGTGCATGCAACCCCTATTGTACATATCCCCATGCATTTCAACATTCAAACAGTTAGTTATCAGGAATATAAATACGCAAGAGCCTTCTCTTCTTCGTTTTATCCTATTCCTATCACGCGAAGGAGATGGTAAAGAGTTTCCTCAACATTTCTAATTAACGAGAAGGCAACATGAGTATAAGAAGCTCATTGAAAGTTCTCTGCTCCCGTACTACTCACACGCTCATGTGAGCTTAAACCATCCTCTTGGAATCCACTCCACGCTCCTGACGTGGTTTTCCTTTTTACTAACTTCAATAAAATGGATCCCTTGAAGTTTAAAAAAATAATACACAAGAAAGGCATTTCATTGAACAACATGCTGCTAAATCTAACTCAGTTGTCGTGCTCCTGGCAATCCTTTCCTTTATGATGACTATTAGCAAAAACTTAGGCTCGTTTTCTTTAGAGATTGGGTCTGAGCTTAGAGTAAACAAGGAAATACGTACGACGTACGTGTAAAATCACAAACTCAAGCTTAAAAGTTGAAGTTTTTCTAAGTATTTATTGAGAACATTACTGTTTTTAGTTATCCCGCAGGTATATTAACTAACTGCAAAGCGGATGCTTTTTCTGATCATTTGAAGGTAGACAAGAAAATTTAAATCATCAATTATTCCTCTCAACTCATTTTTCTTCTTATTCCCATCATGTATTTATATATTCACAAGAAAATCGTATTGGTTTGGTAGCAAGAGTGAAGATGTTTATCTTGAAATTCTCCTACCATTCATCATGGATGAAAGCGCTTTTACCAGGATGTTCAAGAAAGTGTCCTAGTTTGATAAATTTTCTAAAAACAACCTTGCCCTAACTTGAAAGTAAGTCACATTCATACCAAAACCAATATAATATGGAAGTCGTGTGCTTCCACTCAACTTTAAAACCAATGTTACAAATACTACAATGAATCTGACATTTCCTTACATTCCAGAAAAGGAAAAAGTTACTCCGTTGAGACTTTTTGTCTTCTTGCCTTGCCGATGGCTATATAAATGATTCCGTTGTGTATATTACATATATGAAATGCACCTAGGGCAATATATATTATATCTCCTTCAATAGCTATGATACACATTACGATGATGCATGAGAAACGAGTTGGTTGGTTTGGTGTATAAAGTATCCTGTGACTCTCGCCTATAGCATGGCTGCTGTGTGTCCATGACACAAATGTTTGGTCGCCAGAACTTTTTATAACTTTCAGATGGGGCTGCTGACAGAAATCTTCGCAATCACGTACTTGTTTGCTTATGAAGCAGTTTAAACAATCCTACATAGATCATATTATTCTATACGCTCTCTTTTTACTCATCTCTACCAAATGCAAACCACACTAACATTACGTAGGTATTATATGTGAATACCTACACAGGTACATGCATAATTGCACCTGACGTCCGTTAACTAAATTGAAATGGTATTCCTTATGCCGTGTGCTTCTTCTTAAAACTTGCATGTTCTTTTATAAGAGAAAGGACGATAGTTTTTGCTGCTTGTTACATGTATGAAACCCTTCAGGCATACGATACCACAACCGCAGTAGTAGCAGCATAACAGAAACAGAAGCATTCATCGTCGGTTATTCTTTCCAGGGAATGAGAAGGGTGCCACTTGGCCTTTCTATTTGACAAATCCTCCATGTTTAAACAGAAAGCTAGAAGAAGTGCCTAAAAACAAGGATTCTTGCAAACAGAAAGGATATACTTAAATGTATAACATGAATCTACATATCAAATACTCCTACAACTTGTTCTAGTTTTTTTTTGAAACAAGAAAACCCAAATCACTTCCTCTGCTACTTATTTGGGTCTTTCAGTATAGCTTACATGTTTCACATGAACCAAAGCTTATTCAACCTTATACTGTATCATCTTTGATGCAAAGTTTTGCTCTTTCAGAATGAATGAGAATTCACTTCGTTTTTGTGTGTTATAAAGTAGAAGATGGTTGGTACCCACCTGTTTCCTGCAGAGCAGATTTCCTCACATGAATATCCTGTCCCACTTCCTTCCCTTGGTTCCTTCTGTTCTGAGTAGTGGTGGAGTTGTTGTTTCTAGCATACAATCCAGTTCCATTATTCTGCTGATGGCCATTAGTATGCAGGTTCCGGTGCAACAGATTTTGTTCAATCCTCATTTTCACCTAAGTCAAGACAATAATATGTCTTCCGATTATTAGGGTATCTCTAATATACTTTCATATCAAGTGGAGAGTCCTTTCTAGTATCCTGGGATGATAGTGTAATAAAAATAAATGACTCTCATATTTATCCTTGAATGGCCCACGTAGCGTCAAACACAAATCTTTTAACTGGTATGATATCTTCCATGTAACTTATGCTTGTTCAATAATATACTAGTTATTGGTCGGACAATGAGAGCATTTTGCTCACGACAGGTTTATAGGACCGGTGACAGCTTCCTTTGCTGTCCTTTAACTCAGTCTTGTATCTTCTTCGTTTGACTTTTGTAATGCGTGCTCTAGACTCTAGACCATTCTTCTCCAAAATGATACTTTCGACGGATGATACGGGATTCTCTCTATTCTCTTCAAAATGTACCCTGGCACTTTTATGTATTCAGCCCCTTTTGCTTGAGTTAGGATAATCGGCAACTGCAGAAAAGGTGAATAGTTTTGCTTTTTCTTATATGTTTGAGATAGTCAAGTGCGTTGGATATTAAATTCGTGACGTGGGATACTAGTTAATGAACTTCTTTTTCACAATATTGTTTTCACTGAAAAAACAAGAACAATTGATCCATTCTCCATAGAACTCTCTCATGTTATTATCACGGTATTCACACAATATTTAAACACATTAACTCAACAGTATATTCAAGTTAAGGCGGCGAGGTAAAAGGAACTTTTTACAAAGCGAATCAACACTTCAAAGGTGTTCAAAGATAACCACTTTGGGGTTATTATATGATGCTTTTGCATATCCAATGGGCGAATTGCCTTCATAAACACAAATGTCAGAAAATACAATGTGTCGCACCAGTTTGAGTTTCCATTTCATTCGAACACAAGTGTCAGATGTTAGCGGAAATATACTAAAGAGAAGTGATGCAAAATAGGAAACAACGAATCTTCCTTGCTTCTTCGAATAGCAAGGTGCCTTTTTGCTTTTGCCGTTCTTCAAGCCAGCAGGGAGGGATGTACTTCTTCCTCAGTTGTCGATAGCATCTGACAAAAAAAAGAAAAAAAAGTCAAGTATATATGTCATGCATAATGAAAATATATTCGAACATTTTCTCAATTGATGTTGTTTCATGTAGCTGTGTAGAACTTGTGAATGATGGCAATAATATAATATTATTACACTTTCAAATCTCATTTTGAAGTGTTTAGATATTGCCGTGGGGGACTGTCCTTTTTCCCCTGCGCACTAAAGATGAGAAGGATATTTTTTACTCTAAATGACACGTTTTTGTAACTGCTCCAGGCCTGCTAATGATGCCTTTTAACAGGTAAATGTATATAATGAATCTAAGCAAAACACCCAACTTTGCAGCTTTTGTGTCATTCTGAGCGTCAATGAAAATTATAGGCGATGATCTGAATACAGTACAGTTAGGTGGATTTATACTGTTAATAGTTTGAATACATTCTGTCATTGAATGTGCATAGTTGAAATTTAAATGCCAAAAAATTCTTCTGTTAATGATGATGTAGAAATTATTACATTTTTTAAGTATTCGAGGAATTTAAAAGGGTCGTTTTGCCAATTTTTTTTGCAATTCATAAACACATGTAATCAGCATGCGATGAAACCATATGCATTTTTTTGTCGTACGCCACAAGTTGAATACGATCAAGTATATTAGGTATGTACATATCACATACATAGGGAAGGGAGACTACAAATGACGAGAGGACGAATGAACTGCCAAATCATAGTTTTCATTCATACCCAGGCTCAGGCTGCTGACTATAGTGACTTCTTTGATTTAGGATTAGCACGTAGAACCGGCTCTGTTTTATACGAAACAACGCTTCATTTTAATAACCAAAAAAATCCTATGTTAGACGGACAAACCCATGTGATCGGTCCTCAATTAGTTGTATAACGCGTTGTGTGTATATATCCATTTTTTCTGAAATTCATTTTTATTCGATTTCAATTCACTACTATTACTACTATCCTGCTCTATATTATTGCTTATACATATTTCTTTCGAAAGGAGACTTCTTAGGAGGGAAAGTCTTGCCCCAACCACTTTTAATCACAATTACAAGCTCAAGTTTCTCAGCTGAAGCAATTGGTTATCAGTTATAAAAACTACGTAGCTTACTCTGTTTTATACGAAACAACGCTTCATTTTAATAACCAAAAAAATCCTATGTTAGACGGACAAACCCATGTGATCGGTCCTCAATTAGTTGTATAACGCGTTGTGTGTATACATCCATTTTTTCTTAAATTCATTTTTATTCGATTTCAATTCATACTATTACTACTATTATGCTCTATATTATTGCTTATACATATTTCTTTCGAAAGGAGACTTCATAGGAGGGAAAGTCTTGCCCCAACCACTTTTAATCACAATTACAAGCTCAAGTTTCTCAGCTGAAGCAATTGGTTATCAGTTATAAAAACTACGTAGCTTTCAAACCAACCTGGCACATACCTGTTTTTTACAAGTGTTCGTTTGGGAAAACGTGAAAAATCAAATAAGTGTTTGAACACAGGTCGATAATGCCACTGTTACTGTGATCAAAAGTATTCGTATATGACATTTATCCCTTTCTAATGTATCATATTTAGCATATATGTATATGCGTGTGCACATCCAATCATGAAAGATTGTCATATTGTAAATAACATAACTTATAAGCCGCTTCTCTATCGAACATTCATCTGCGATATGATGCATGATGCAAATCCGATGGTGAGACAAGGAATTTCAATTTGAGTCGTTACTTTTCTGTATTGTCAGCAATGCCCATATGGTGATTTTTCATGTATAATAATTTTATAGTCATATACTTTTTGAGATATCTGCATTTTTTGCTTAGTATACAGATACATAGGTCTTTTTGAAAGTTTTCTTTTCGTTTGAAGTTTGAATATCATTAATTAAAAAGTCATAATATGTATGAATTTCAAATTAGAATAACACGGATGATGTGCAGAGTAGGCAACGATGATCTTGGTCATGAAATTCCTCATGATTGTATATAAACACATGGCTCATCAAAAAAAACTATTACAACGAATTACATTGTAAATGACACGCCACAGCAGTCATCTAAATCTCAATTTTCTGTATATACATGCCATTAAAGCAAAAGCTATATCATTAGCTGCATGTTTTTCATTGTAAGTGTAATATAAATTCCTTACATGTGCAAATAAGCAGAAGGTTAGATAGTTAGATTTCCTCCTCCATAATAATCTCAAACAATGTTAATAATGCTAATACNGTTAGATTTCCTCCTCCATAATAATCTCAAACAATGTTAATAATGCTAATACCGTTCGATATCTAGTGACTCAACTTTACTATTATTCAGTCATTTTAAGATTCATCAGAATTTCTGTCCACAAGAAACCACAGAAATCATCAAATGTAATATAACTTTGGTGGTGAGCGCAATAAAGTTTCTCCAATGGTATTATAAATGCAATGTTTTCTGTTTGATATTCAATATCTCCAACTGGAAGTGTGTAATCTGACCAATAAATCCGCTTACGTGTATACTTACTTGATAAAAGCATTAAATAGCCACTTTTACAATAAGCCACACTCTTAGCTAAAGGCTAAGGCTTAGAATCTTGGGCGTTGAGCGAAAAAGTTGCTGTTACTGTGACGCAAAGATGTTTGACTATGCAGGCATAAGTTGAATACGAAACCCCAAGAATCTAATGTGTACCTGAACTGGAAGCATTTTAGAATTTATTAAAGCAATCTAGTTGTTTGAGAGAAAAAGAGCAAACAATTCGTTTGTATATACAGCATGTAAAGTCAAAGAATGGTGGAAGAGGAGAGGAGAGAAACAAACTGAATCAAAGTTTTAGTTTGAGTCCATTCACATGCTGCTGAGCTCTGAGCTGAAGACAAATGCTTGTGAACGCACTTTTTCGATTCCCAAAATTCTGCTTTAATAGTTGGATCAATGATCTCAGGCACGTTTATAGCTAACAAACTGAGCTATCATTTGGTGCTATGAACATCTCGATTGAAGAACAATTCTTTTAGTTATCATCATGTAAAAGGTGTACCATTATAGCTGAAAAAGCCTCTGTATATACAGCGTGTAAAGTCAAAGAATGGTGGAAGAGGAGAGGAGAGAAACAAACTGAATCAAAGTTTTAGTTTGAGTCCATTCACATGCTGCTGAGCTCTGAGCTGAAGACAAATGCTTGTGAACATAACTGTCAAAGGAAGAATGGTCCTATTATTTTGAATTAGCCATGGGAAGAAGAACATCTTTATTTTAAAAGAATGTTTTACAATTAATTGCACTCAGTAAGAAAAAAGGTTTTTGCATTTCTATGGTATTTTAGGTATAAAGAAGAAGCAGCAGTGGGTATTTACTCCCTCGGTCATATTTCACAATCTTTAGTACAATCTTGGGTGTATGTGAAATGTGAATGTCTTACTTTTTTTGTAAATAACATTTGCCAGAACATACCTTTCTAGCTTGCTCTGATAGTCACACACTCTTTCTTCTAAAAAGAACAGAGGTGCATTGCTGCAACTCTCATTATATACTTTAACATAGGTTCAGGCCAAACACATCAGTAGGATTAAACATAGGATGAAACCAAAAAGCGGAAGTGTAACATTAGTACGACAATACGAAACTAATCTGTCTACATAACCAGCGGATGCGATTTTACTATGCTTACTATCCGTATTAATGTACTGTGTATGTTTTAGAGTAAGATATATTTTGCCTGCAATTCAATGTCCTTATGCAAAATGTGAAATTTACAACACGATCGATGTCTGTACGTCAAGTTAACACATTTTTGCTTGTGTTAATTGTGTATCAATTAACCAATACATGACTTAATTAGTTGCTGAATCAAAAACATTTTTAACTCATATTCACATGATAAGAAGCAACCATGCTTTTCTATTGAATACATATCTCGTTTCAATTTCATGCAAGCTTTTGCATCTCATGCATCTGTGAAAGGAATCTCTAGCATACATGCAATTCGTAAAAAAACTCCATTTGTTTGATGCGATCTTTATTGTTCCATACAAGTTTATGCATTTCGTACTCCAGCTGATTTAGTTGGAAACCAGCCTCCTATACTAACAGTTTTATAACGAACACCATTGTAGTATAAACTTAATAGTACCTTTATCTTGATACTTTTTCAAGTGAACGAGAACACGACAAAAACCGTAAATCTTCCATGGCAGTTCTACAAGGGTTTGGTTAAAGTTAGATTTTCATGCAAACAAGTTGAAGATCAGGAGGTCACCTCAAATTGCAATAAAGTGTATGTCATATTACTCATGAATTTTAAACACTATACACTACATGCAATTTTCTCTATCCATTAGGTTCTCTGTACAATGGCGTACAGGTGTAGGAAAGGCATATTAGCATTTAAAAGGTACATGAACTGTATCAACAACAAATTATACATCGTCGTCACACAGTCTGAATCCCATTATTTCAATTCTCTTGTAGTTGCGACACTTTTTGGGCAAGCATGAATGCAATAAAAGACATTACATTTTAAGTGAGTCTTAAATTTAGGCAGTGTATTCATTTCAATTTTGTACTTTGTTCACTCTCAAATAGATTATGTCGTACGTTTTCAAACCTAGCATGGCTTGTCTAATACAACCTTCATTACATCTCTAATTTTGACTTCACACGTAATGTGACGTTCGTACATGTGTTATTATATTCTCTGACTATTTACCCGTCCCCTTGATCTCTTGAAGCAAGCAAGGTGAGGTTCTCGCAAAAAAAGAGAAATAAATGAATACAGCATTAATATTTCATCGTTCCTTTTTACCTTGAATCATGATTATGAAGTACACTTAGACATGCGTACACATGTAAAATACTCCATTTTATATTTATTTTAGGGGTAAAATTAGTATGCACAAAGTAATAAACACTTCAACTTTCCTCTCCTTCTCTCCTCTCCTGTGAATTCTTTCTTGAAGACCCGGCACATGAGCATTCAAAGCTGTAGAGTTGCATCACACAAAGTGAGCATCTTGACTTTATGCATTTGCAAAAGGTACTCTTTCATGTACCTCAGTGGTAGAGAGCTGTCTCATTCAATTCCCAATAATATTAAAATTTAGAATAGATCAAGCCCTTGGTGAGCGGAACTCCGCAAGTTCAGGTTAAAGGTATATATGGACATAAAGAAATGATTAACATTTTGTGTTGATATAAAGCACACTGCTCATATCCCACGTTTCATGAAACTCACAAAAAACTTAATAATAAATGCTGTCAAGTTTATTACAGTAGAAAATACACATGTTTGTCATGTTACGTCTTACCCCCAGATCGTCTCCTCAATATCATCACTTTCTTGATGACGGTTGCTCTTCCACTTCAACTCTCAACAAATGGGTATGCAATATTAAGCATTCATATACATACTTATATATATTCTACGTCACAATCTGTATATTATTAGGTTGATATTATGTTGCATATCTAATATGCAAATATCAATACACACACAAAAAACTCCACTCCACTCCCAAAGAATTATTTGCCATGAACGTTATGCACGCGCCAATGGTTTTCAATAGATAATGTGGCATAAAAAGATTGTTGAGTATCCTTATTTCCGAATATTACAGCACACTCTAAAGCAATATCTGTATAGAAGCTCACACACACACACATACGTTTGTTTTATACATTCAATATTGTTATAAGATGAAGCAGGGAGCATTGAAAATCTGCGATATGATACGAGTCTTTCAATCTCTGTAACAGCTTTTCTTAAGCTGACAAAAACAACTGACTCTCTAAAACAGGGCTTGCAACTTCAGAAAGCAGGTTGATGAATAATATGCATATTAATTCTGGGACTAACATGTTATAAGCACTGATTCATTTCACATGTACGCTATAAAGGATTTCATACATATCCCTTTTTCTTACACCTCTTCAACTAATGCCGACAACACGAATCAACAAACTTGATACCGTTCTTAGAGGAAAGGCTTGCGAACGGAAAAGACAGGGGCCATGTGGTCCTCGTCTTAGCAATCACTGACTGACTGCCGTCTGGTTTACTCGTCAGTCACAAAAACACAGGGAAAAGGGAGACATACACATGCACTCGCCACCACACTTTACTTAACAATCGTCTTCGTTCTAGGGATTACTAGACAAGACTGACAGATTTTTCACCATTGTTGCTGATGAGTTCCACACAAAAACCGTCGTACAACTGCTTAACTTTGTGTATATGTCGATACAAACATTGGCAGCGTACTTTTATTGCATGCAACCCTGTATTATTACGTGCATTAAACAAGTACGTTCGCTATGTTGCACGTTGTATGTTAGTTATGCATGCATTCTACTACCAACAATATACATACATATTATAAGGTTGTACATATACAATAATACAAGTACACAAGAAAGAAACCAACATGTAATGTAAGTTCAGTTGAGGTAAATGCGGGTGGTGGTGGTTGTACGTATTTTATTATAATATATTATGAATGCGCCTTGAACTAACTTAATAGGCTTTACGAGGTGAGTACGTTACATTGGAAATATTATGTGTATCAAATCAGCAGACATATATTTCATCAAAAGAGACATCATCATCCCCTGATTCATGATGAGTCTCTTGTACACCAGAGAAATCAACTAGCCCCATAATATGATATGCTCCCGAATTACAATCCACACTTTCGCAGTAAATGTCATGTGCCACTCAGTTTCGGTGTCTTCATTTTATATCAGCAGCGTTGGACATTTTACGAACTGTTTGTCCAAAAAGGTGTAGCAAGTTTTATGCTTTTCAATTATAGTTGTGTACATTTGTTTATATAAATATATACATACCTGAAACTTTTTGCGTATTGAATAAGGTTGTCGAAAGGCATATTTTGTCATTCAAGAAGAATATAAAAATTTGAAGGTTTTGAGATATTTGGAAGATAAGTGGCAATCGTTCCTTTATGTTATATGTAAAGTAATGTGTTAACATTCCCATGTAATTTTTATTATTTGTCGTTTGTCGTACCCGTAACCCTTTCGTACTTTTTGCTCTCAGGCTTTCCTCTGTTGTGTATAAATCCAAGGGAAATTAATAGTTCTCATTTCATCTGTATTAATACTCCCCTTACTATGCAGACGGAACGTAGGATGTAAATATTAGGACATGAAGACTCACTCCCTCCCGGTTGACTTAATCTCATGGAAATTGTGACATCCCATTATATTAGCCTCAATTTTCTTACAATAGGCTATAATTCGTGAAGCTACATGAAAAAATCTGCGGTAGCTCATTCAAGGTTTGCAATATATCTGTGACAGGTTACTTATGATTGCTTTTATGACATGCCATGGCTTGTACCTTTGTCTTGACTTTTACCCCGTATTTTTTAATGGTTTGCATGGAATGATGTCGTCGTGTAGATGTCAACTGCAACCAAAGCAAATATTAATTATGCCGTAGAGCGTGTTTTTATATGCAAATCTACCTTTGTTCTTTTATTTTTACTTTTCTATCTGTGTAAGACTAACAGGGATGGTCTTTCTTCATCTCAACATTTTTTAGTGAAGTGTGGCTTTACTCCCTGAAAATGACAACTTTTGTTTGCTTCCTAATGTAAGTTATCATCATGCTGCTAGCTCTCTAGCCACCACATTTGCAACACTATATTTATTCATGATTACCTACTGAGAATTGATAGTGACCAGGTGACACATGTGAAAGCTTTTTTGAAAAGCATGATAAAATTTATTCAACAGCTTCACCATTGCAAATTATTGAGGGACGAAATTTCTGAAACTCACTTTTTCACATTTTCCATATTTTTACTTTCAACTTTCGTAACAATGTGACTCCATAAAGAACTCAATCCTTTCATAAGCATGAGTATCTAATATTGTTAAAACACATGAAGATAACTTGTTTACATATTTTACTTCATTCACGAACGTAAACAGTTTTTTTATTCTTACCCTATATGAAGATTTCTTGTACAAAAACACGCAAAGAAAATACTCTTGAAGGTATATACTCTTCACATTTACGATGTGAAGAAGAATTCTGTGGTGAATACAATTATTGGTTATTTAATTACTACCCTTTCTTCTACTTCTCTACCTTTTCCTTAACCTATAGCAAGTTTATACAAAGATAATCTATCAATATTGTAGGTTACCCGAAGGGTTCACAATAACGAGAATAGCTGCAAAAGCAATAAGCATGAGTATCTAATATTGTTAAAACACATGAAGATAACTTGTTTACATATTTTACTTCATTCACGAACGTAAACAGTTTTTTTATTCTTACCCTATATGAAGATTTCTTGCACAAAAACACGCAAAGAAAATACTTTTGAATGTATATACTCTCTTCACATTTACGATGTGAAGAAGAATTCTATGGTTAATACAATTATTGGTGATTTAATTACTACCCTTTCTTCTACTTCTCTACCTTTTCCTTCACCTTTAGCAAGTTTATACAAAGATAATCTATCAATATTGTAGGTTACCCGAAGGGTTCACAATAACGAGAATAGCTGCAAAAGCTTATTAAGTAAATAAACAAACTACAATGCCAAATTTATGATTAAAAATAACAAGCGTTTTTGACAAGAAAGAATGAAATGCGCAAACTTGAAACGTTTTTATTTGCTTATTACATTCAAAGCAATAAGAGAGAAATTGTAAAATTATGGCAAATGAAGGTAACGAATTTTAAAGTAAAAGCGAGGTCGAAGCGGATGTTTGGCTATATGTTTTGGATATATATTCAAGTTTCATATGGACGCTATATTCGTTGCATTTCTAATACTATAAGCTGCAGTAGCTATCGTAGGCAACGTAGCTTCAATACAAGTAGGCAGAATGGGATGCTGTAAGTTCAGCCTTTGTTTCTGTCCACTCATTCGAATTGTAATTCATTAAACGTCAGGTTGTCAAGAAAGAGCAAGAATAGTTCAGTAAAATGTTTATAAGAGCAAAGTCCCTGAATGACTGACTTGGTAAACTTGCTCTCCATACATAATATATGCCCTTGTTTTCTAGCGAAATACATTTCATTTCCATTGCTGACTTTACGATGTACAATACCAAAAATGTTTTGACTTCTTGTTGGTCTGTAACTCTTCTAATAAACTGAGGAAAAGGCTAACTGACTGAAGGCATCCGGAAAATAATAGCAAAATCGTAGATAATGTGTTGAAGTACCTTTTTTAGAGAGGTAGTAGTAGCTCGTTGCAACTCTTGTTGTTTTTGTGCTAGCTCAAGTCCTTCTAGCTATTAAAAACTTCATGCTCAGTGTCAATACGGAACATTAATGATATGAGTTTTTACAAAGCGGAAAATGATGAGGGAAAACTTATCACAACAAGACAGTGTATTATGTGCTATACTCTTAGGTTTTTGATCTAATGTATATACTCAACTGAGTGAGTAGGAGTAAAGTAGTTGTGGGAGGCAGAGGCGAAAAAACGACGAGAGACTTTTGATGAAGATGAATGATGACTGTGTAAGGCTTGAGAACCCTTCTACTTGTTTCCCTTCGTGGTATATGCAGTCTCCTGAGAATTCGCAAATTCATACAGAGCTTTTATTGGATACAGGTTTGGGGTATTAACGTCCGGTAGTCGTACATGCAAGGAAATTCGCTAATTTTATTTAGTTATTATAGTCGAGTTTATGTATAACCTTGCTATTCAGGACTTCACACAATACTACTACTTTATCCAAGTCGGTTGTTCTTTGAGCGAGCACACGTAATTTTTAAACCGAAAGCTATATAGTCTAGCTTGTCTATACCATTTCTCCGGACACGATTTTCGCATGAAAATTCCAACCAGTAGTGCCCGTCGTTTTCAGATGAACACACCAGCAAACATGAGCAAATAAAGCTTAGAAATTAGAATGAAAAATAACGGTTTAGTAAATCCACAAATTAATGAAACTGTTTCTCTAACTTCGTGTTTCGTTTGTGTCTTGGTTTTCTTGATATTTCATGCTCACACATATTTGTAAAGGCACGTATGAGCCGGAGCTCAGCATGAAACCGATGACGCCAAAGAAATACCTACAACTACAACCTTGCAGAGAAAACAAGAAGGAGAACTTCTATTAGAGCAATCTCAGAATCCCAAATGTTTTGTCTGAATTTAAGGGTTAGTTTTGCGAGTATAAGCTACAACACCCCAAATTTTTGTACACCAAACCAAAGCATGAATACTCTCCTGCATGATGATGATCTGTTTTCAGTTTATAACATCGCTTTATTCAGTTGATGGTGAAGCGATGAGCCAAATAATCCAAGTTACTTATTTATCATGAAAACCATGCCATGCATGATCATCTTGCCACATTGCCACCGAATGAATTAGAGTACTACTACTGGTTTACCACAATGATTCGCGGAGTTGAAAAAATATTGATACCATTCAGCAAGCTACAATTATTCCCATTATCACGTAAATGGGCAGTGAAAGAAGTAGGTGCAACCTATAAAGTATCGGTACTTTAGGCCTTCAACAAGTTAGCATGTTCCCCAAATGTCAAAAATTTGGTAGAATTGAACGGATAAGTATATAATTGTATGGTGGATGAGAAATACTGTACACAACCACCATTGTGTCTGTGTCACGATATGAAAAGGTGTACCAAATTCGTGAACTTATCCTCGTTGCGAAATTAAAGTTTTATTCTCTTTATTTAATAACTGATGAGCATCAACGTATTTTTTAAAGTTATCTATATTCGTATGGGATTTACAGGTTACTTTCAGTTTCCACCTAAATAATTGACCACTGACCAGTGTTATGAAGACGTCCAATATACTTCGTTTTGGTATTCACACCTGAGTACCTGTCTCGCACAAATGACAGAAGTTACATTAAAAGATAATGAGAATGGTGTGATGAACTTTATTTCTTTGTGGCTTAGAAAAGTCAGGTATATGAACTTATATGAGAATGTACTTTTGTTTAGCTGATAACGAACCGAGTTCTTTTGAAACCAATGTTGTCCTTAGAAGACAGGTAAATTTGATTACGAAGTGAAGATGAAGGAAATTACCGGGGCCATTTCCCATATATAATACCCTTAACTATTCTTTTCATGTGTTGGATGTTTTGCATGCATAGAATAAAGTGATATTGTGTCTTTTCTTGGATGTTGCATGCGTAGTAAGCTGTCAGTAGTGTGTTGAGCTAATGCATATTATTATTACATTATCCGCGTTGAAGGTGGATTTATGCTTGTTTTATTTAGTTAAGTTAGTATAAAATTGTTGCACTTTAAATTGATATAAAACCATTTGAATCTTTCATTTACAATTTTCTAAAGTATTTTTGTGTCTTATCCTTCTGCTTATTAAAACTTTTAGCTACATAAATATTCCAATGTATGAGTCGTCTCAAGTTTGTACAATGTGATGAGT
>JAANSM010001619.1:0-17780 GCA_036850725.1 Orchesella villosa
TGAGTAATAACTAATAACGCTATGGACCACGTAAATGAATAAATTTTGCAATACGGAAATTTTTAAATAGGGAATTCTGAAATAAAATTATATGTGACTTTTTCACAAACAGCTTCATTCAATTGTTTTTCGATTTCAATACATACATTGCATTGCCTTGCCGTAGAACAAAAAGGACGGTGAAGTTTTACCTGTTGGGTTTCACGTTGATTATGCTCACCTCATCATCTCAGGCTATTGATACATGGTGTCGATTAGTCAATTTCAATACATCACATGCCACTTTTGCCGAAGAAAAAGTTCACCTTTTGAGTTAAGCTGATTTAAGTAAAATCTTGGATGTAAGATATCGTTGCCAAAAATAGAACTTACAAAGATTTAGTTATTTAGGAGTTATGAAGATTGAAATTCATAGGCTTATTAATGGCCGTAATGCATGCTAGTATTATCGGAGAGCTATTAGCTATTGTCTATGGAAGGGTTTTGGCCACAACTTTACCTTTACTTTCACCTTTATCGAAACCTTACCTTTATCGAAAAAATGACCTTGCGGTGAGGGCCAACTTATTTTCTTCATACTCAGAAGTCATGTTCGAAACTATTTTGCCAGTAACGGCCAGGCTTATAGTTAGAATTAGTTCAAATGACAATACGTTAATGTTTAAATACGTATAATTACTTCATTTCAATTGAAGTACCACATTATCATTCGTCAAAATCGAGCGACGAATTGAATTGAATTGAACAAAACAAGCAAGTTGTATACGTTTACATCTTGTTGATCAGTTTTTTATTGTGCTGTTTAATGTAAAGACATTCATTCAATGATTCAAGTATGCTTCATACTTGACTTGACGTCTTTAGCTTGATGATATGATAATGATTGCATACCAGAAGGAAAGAAGAAGATTTCACTCTCGTTTATTGTAAAGCTGAATGTCAATTTCACTGGCAATCTTCTACCGACTTTGTCTGTCCGCACGCTCATCTGGTATACCCACCCGTGGTTGGGACTCTCGGGAGTATCATTTAATGCAGTGAACGCTTCCCAAAAGTCGTATGCTTAACTATCTTATCAATATGAGATTAATGTAATATGAGGAAAAATGTTTACAACCCGTTATAAGTACGAAATAATTACTCAGTACCATTTTTTCTTTCACAAATAGGGGCTTGCAGTAAATAAAATAATGAAATCTGAAGACACCTTTTAAAAGCGTACACATAGTATTTCGTAGTATAGTAGCTTCTTCCAACGCTTGGTAAGAAAGAAATGCAACAGCAGTAAACTTGAGTTAAACCAGTGAAAACCAGATGTTGATTCTAAAAAATTTAAACGCATATCAATGAGATTAAATGAGCCCTCATGAGAAATGAAATTTTAGCTCTAAAATAATAGAAGCGTGGAAAACCAATTCGAGCAAATGTGTAAATAGTGCAATAAGATACGAACACAATCAAATAAATTAACTGTTTCTGTATTTGTAAAATTCGTAAATATTAATTTTTTTTCCAAAATAAGTTGAAGCGAATAAAAAAGGGCTTTCTATATCAAAGAGTTTTCTTATTTTTACATGGCAAAATGTGCCTAAGGCAAGCAAAATCATGCTTCTTGTGTTAATTCACGGATTTTTTCGTTCTACGGTAGTAGACCTATATTTTTCCCATATTAAGTTTCCCATAAGGAACGCTATTAAGTAGATACATCACAATCAGGTAATCAGTGTTACTTAGAACAAAGCAAACTCACTTGCAATTGTGTTGTGATTGTGACAGCATTAGACATGTGTATAATTTAAAATTCACATTCTACAGGCTCAAAATAACATGCGTCACTCAACGAAATTGCAAAAACGAACAAAAGCGAAAGGAAAGTTATACACTATACTAGTGTGTGGCCATTGCATTGACGAAATAGCATATTGAGGAACCAGCTAATATTTAATGCTGAGAAACTGATATGGTTTGTAGATGGAGGAGGTGGAGTGAAGGAACCTAGTTTAAAGTTCCGCATTCAGCTGCGTGTGCCTTATGTTCTTACAGGCAATTCATTTACATTGTTTCGTTTTTCAGATACACCTTGTACAGCAATCAGTACGGACGTCAAGTACAAAAAGGTTTATAAAATGAATATATTAATATAATTAAAAAACAACTTAATGTGATACAGTCGGACTTAAATTTTGAAATTATTCTTTACACATGTTTTAGACAAGACACGTTTCAGGAAGTCAAGTTTCTAATTAGTTACACCACCATCATCCCTAAAATATGTTGAATCCCGATTTGGTTCAAGTGCTGAACGAAATAGATGACCTGGGAGCAGTACCGTTGGCAAATGTAGTTGAACCAGATCCCATTGAACTGTCCAAATCTTTATACAGAACCTTGCTCGGTCTTAAGGCTGAGTTTCTGAGTGAGGACGGAACAACGACAAATTACTCTGGATTCCGTGAAAGTTCCCGTTATACCAGCTTCCAACTTGAAAGTCAGAAGCTACGCTATGTGGATCTTGGCAAACTCGATGACAATGACAAGAAAAAAGCCTTTTTCCTGAATATTTATAACGTGCTCACTATGCACGCTCTTGCAAATAAAGTTACAAGTCAGAAGACAGTGCTAGAACTGGAGAAATTTTGGCAAATGTACGGCTACCGCATTGGAACCCAGATTTTTTCTTTGGATGATATTGAGCATGGAATATTACGATGCAACAAATTGCATCCTACATACCAAGATTATTTTTTCAAGCAAGGGGATCCCCGGCGTGACTTTGTTCTTCCTGAGCTTGACCCGAGAATTCATTTCGCGTTGAACTGTGGAGCAAAGTCCTGTCCTCCTATTCGACTTTTCTCTCCAGATAATCTTGAAAATGGGCTAGAATTGGCTGCAAGAAGTTTCTGTCAGAGCGAAGTCATCATCTGTGAACTCGAAAACTGCATTACTCTCTCTAAAATATTTCTATGGTATGGCAGCGACTTTGGAAGTGATGAGAAAACCGTTGTACGTAAGCTAACGGAATGGCTTTTACCGGAACAGAAACAACAGATTGAAGAAGGTACACACTTCTCTGTGAAATTTGCAGACTATGATTGGTCTATACACTAAATGACAGTAAATGTTCATAAACCTGCATAACATGAGATGATGGCCGATTAAATACGAATTAATTGCGTACTTCAAAAACCATTTCAAAACACTGGAAGCACTCAAATACCAAGCAAGTTAAACAGTTATGGGGATGCCGCATGGCCGTTCAATTTTTCTCAATTGTGAAATTACATAACACATAAGAAGTATGCGTTTGCGTAAATAAAATAAAACGAATTTTGTCAAAATTCGCTTTTAAGTAGACAATAGTTTAAGCAGCTACACGTGTTTTTGTTAACCAACCGCAATAACCCCTAGTCCTTAACTTAGTCACTCAGTTTGAGTGCTTCCACCTGTATATCTTGCACATGATTAAAATGATATTTCATAAACTAAACTTAGAATGCCAATAAATAAATCATATTTTTAAACTCAATTACGAAATTGTACACGACAAAAAGATTTTCTTTATTCATAGAAACGGAGTCAATAAAAACTTTCTACTTCTTCTTTCCTCCTCCTCCTGATGCTGCTGCAGCGGCTGCGGCAGCCTCATCCTCTGCTGCTGCATCATCGGCCTTAGTTGTCCTAGTGTAGATAAGTTGGGCATGATGTTTAACCACACGGCGTATCAGGCCTAAAACAAATCAGAAAATAAAATCCATAAAAGTACTGATTCAGAATTGAAGAAAAACACTAGACTAGCATGGAATGTAAAATAACATCCAATAAAATAATAGCTCACCTTTAGCAAGTAAGTCTTCCAAAGCTTTCCTAGCTAAACTTCCTCTGACTTTCAGACGTTCACTAACAACACTAGGGGTGATAAGTTTATAGCTTGGAACTTCCTTAAGCAGCTTATCGTGTGTAGCCTTATCGAAGAGGATCAGGTTGTTCAACTTATCACGTACTTTTCCCTTACTCCACTTCTGCAATGTTCACAAATAAAATCCCTTTGTTTGTTAATAATATTGTAAATATTTCCATTTATCATTAAATTATCCAGCCCAAATCAATTCAATTCAATCAAGTATCACATCAATAAGTGAACACATTCAAAATTATTCATGAAACTAGTTTGACATTAAACATTAACTTCTCCTTTCATTGCTCATATCCAGCATCATAAATATTTCCACTCACTAACACTAGTTTTACATTAAACATTAACTTCTCCATTTATTACTCGCATCCAACATCATAAATATTTCCACTCACTAATGTGAAATGACAAAACTTGACAACTACTTTGTACAACGATAAACGTACTTAATATTTGAAACGAACTAGCATTTTTACGAAACGACTGGTATCCTCCTTTAACATTTAAAAATGTAATTTTATATCCACAATAACTAACCTTCTTCTTGGCCTTTCCACCTCCCGATCCTCCCTCCTTCTTCTTGGGTGCTTTGGCAGGGGCTTTAGAGCCTCCTTTCGTGTCCTTCTTAGGAGGCTAAAAAATACATAAAAACAAAACAATCCAATTTTTAAAAATTCACTAATTCACAAAACTACCAGTAACCTTCCCCTCCACCCGTTTTTCAGTATTCACAAATAAATATTCCACTTACCATAATTTAAAATTAAATTACGAATCCCAGACAATAATGATCTTCTCTCACTCTCCGTCAACTATGAAGAGACAAGCTTTGCCTTACAAGAACTTGTTCACGCTTATGTGTGGATGTAATGCTCCCCTTGCGGCCAACACCACCATGCATCGGTCTTCTTTAATTCACGGCGCTTATTNCATGTTCACGCTTATGTGTGGATGTGGATGTAATGCTCCCCTTGCGGCCAACACCACCATGCATCGGTCTTCTTTAATTCACGGCGCTTATTAAATTCTATGGCTTTTCTCTAACTTGTGCTAACAAAGGAACATGACGACTTTGTTCTCAGAAGTGGCGTGCTGGCAGCTGGGGCTAGTTGGTTCAGCCGGGTGCATTTACCATTCAAATTGAGTACCTGCTTTTAGCAACAGATATATGACAACAAACAAGGTGCATTTTGGGAAATGTTTACTCTTTTGACGTGCTCATCATCAGTGTGAATGAAGGTTGGACAGTCAACATTGCATGAATAAATAGTTTACCATTTAATGACTTGTGGCTTGAGCAATTAATTTCTGCAACGAAAACGACGGTAATAAAACAGAAGTATGGATGTGCAATCATGTGACAATGGGATGTCATCCGGAAATGGGACTGGAGGAGAAAGTAGTGAGGCAGTTATTGTTGGAGGTAGCCGTGGTAAGTAGGTTGTCACTATTGACTGTAATCAGTAATCAACATATCACATTGCACATCAGTTCATGTTTCATTTCATATTAATTATTGTGCGACTCTTATCTTTGATGTGATGTGACTATCTGACACTGATGATATATCGGTTCTTCTCAAGAAGTTATGGAATGATTTATGCTGTTTTTTGGTTTACACAGAAGATGCAAATGGGAAATTAAAGCAACAAGATGAAGATATTGGTGAACCAATGTCTTTAGTGAATGATGTGTCTACGGAGTATTTCGAGAGTTATGAGGATCTCAATGTACGTATGTAAGTTTAACCAACAACTATGCACCAGAAGAATTCTTTGCGTAACGAAATTTTGTTGATTCGATTCCTTTTTTGTGCTAACAACGCAGGTCCATAGGTTAATGCTTCAAGATGCAGCTAGAACAAATGCTTACCAGGCAGCTATAACGGATACACAGAATCTTTTCAAAGATAAGGTCGTGATGGACGTCGGAGCTGGAACGGGAATCTTGAGTTTGTTTTGTGCTAAAGCGGGGGCAAAAAAAGTTTATGCCGTGGAGGCTTCCGGGCTAGCGAAAACACTTCCTCAAGTTTTCTCAAAGAACGGCTTCAGTGACGTGGTGACGGTACGTTTGAAGAATTATCGAATGTATAATCGCAGTATAATGTTACGAATGGATTTATTTATTGGCATCTTAATAGGTTATTCATTCTCGAGTGGAGGACATCCAAACGCTGCCTGAAAATGCTGAGAATGCAGTGGAAGCGAAAACACTTCCTCAAGTTTTCTCAAAGAACGGCTTCAGTGACGTGGTGACGGTACGTTTGAAGAATTATTCTCGAATGTATAATCGCAGTATCATGGAACGAAAGCAGTTTATTTATTGGTATCTTAATAGGTTATTCATTCTCGAGTGGAGGACATCCAAACGCTGCCTGAAAATGCTGAGAATGCAGTGGATATTATTGTTTCCGAATGGATGGGGTTTTATTTACTTCATGAATCAATGCTGGAATCAGTTTTGTATGCCAGGGACACGTTTATGAAACCTGGGAGACTGATGTATCCAAATAGTGCTCAACTTTATGCAGCTCCTATGGGGTTTTATTTACTTCATGAATCAATGCTGGAATCAGTTTTGTATGCCAGGGACACGTTTATGAAACCTGGTGGACTGATGTATCCAAATAGTGCTCAACTTTATGCAGCTCCTTGTCAAATACCCGATTTATGGAAAGAGCATGGCGAATTTTGGACATCACAGTCTCATTATGGCTTTGATCTCAGTCCTTTCGGAAACATTGCCAAAAATCGTCAGTCGCCAGTGGTTGAAACAGTAATAGACATTTTCTATTATTGATCTGGAAATTGAATCCTACCCTACCAACTTTCCTGTACTCTTATCCACGATGTGTTTTTTATACTTTTCTCCAGATTACTTCAGATGGCCTTATGGCTGATCCTCAATTGTTGTTTGATTTAAATCTTCAAACAATATCTTCCAGTTCTTTGGAAGTATTTAAGGATAGGAGATTTTTCACTATGGATCAGACTGGAGATATGCATGCTGTGTGTCTATGGTTTACTTGCACTTTCCCAGTCGTTCCTGGAAAGGGTTAGTTAGAGATATAGCTATTGTTGTTTTATTGTTGCTTTAAGAATACTTTTGGATGAATAATTTTGAAACTGTGTTGTCTTTTTAGAACCAGTTGAACTGTCTACTGCACCTTGGAGCGACAAGACGCACTGGAAGCAAACATTAATTTTGCTTCCGGACAAGTTGGAGTTCGAAGAGGGTGATATCACAGGTTGGGAAATAAGTCTCGAGAAAGCTAGCTTAGTTAAGGGTAGTCGTTCGTATAGAATACATTATCAATGCCTTGGGGATGATGATGAGCATCCTGTTCCGTGTGAATGCGGCGCAGTAAAATGTGAAATTATTAAACATTATATGACGCAGTCGAATCAAACTAATGAATCGGATATTGACGAATAAATAAATATACGAATGTTTTTAAGAAATTCTTTACTAAATCGGACGGTACATCGATATTACATTATTGATAATTGACATGATTGTTATTTCATTTCAATTGAAACACATTCATACTTAAACTAATGTTTAATTTACTCTCGCTTACTAATTAATCTTTCAATCTTAAAGTTCATCGTACATATATGGTACAGCATGATTAGTAAGGTCATTTTTAAATGTTCCTAACGCTGACTTGTTTAATTTTTATTAGTTAACACTAAATGTGGTTCAGACATAAGTTTTCTGTATAAAGTTATGTATTTCGCCGCTGAAGCAGTTTTGGGTAAAATATATTTTTCACAAAACATACGACGATCACGTGCAAATGAGCTCAGTTCTGGAACTTGGAGTGCTTTCAAGAAGGCCAACACGAATGAGTAACAGTTATGACGATCTTCATCATATCTAGAAAATTAAAAAAATAAATAAATAATGAGCATTTCCAGCAAATTAGATTAGGTCCGTTGACTTAATGGTCTTTTTAACATGCCTAGTTCTTGCCCACTGCTCCTGATGACCAGAGACAACATCAAGCGTAAAATCCCAGTACTGACTCCATGAGCCAAAGTCTTTGTCTTTGTTAGAAATCCTTGATGGCCAAGCACCGTTTCCAGTTAGAAGTCTTGTGAAAGCTGAGACCATTCATATCATATTCGTACACGACGCCGGCTGAGTTAGTGACTCCAATGTGTAAATTATCAGAATTTTTGTAATCCCTGTTTAGCCATTGAAATAATTTAACATCAATTACTTCTTTTACACAAGATAACACAGCATGTAATGCAAATCAAGTGAAATCTTACGTAAGAAAATCGCCTTTCGTTGGCTTTAGTACAATAGAACAAGGACATTTCTGTGCATCTCGGAAAGGTGATGGAAGTCTGAAACAGTAAATAGCAATTATAAACACATCTCAAATTTTGATCCTACGTGTAATAATATGAATGACATGCATGCATAACTTACCTGAAAGGTGGAATTCGAAGAATGCAGTCATTTAGACCAGTTCCACAGTGAGTGCAAGAAGAAGGGATACGAAACGAAAATATTTTCTGCCCTTTACAATGCTCCAAACAAAATATCGCTTTTTCGTCAGCCATTTGGAACAGTAATGGATAGTTAGGAATCTGTAACATTAGAAAGAGGTATATTAACAAACCTAGAATGCATACAAAAGTGCACATTCAGTCAGTTTCTCATCCGATATCAATATTAGCGTGTCGCATACATACATGACTAAGGTTAAAGCAATTAAATAAATTAAAAAGCATGTCTTATAATACCCCTAACCAAACAACTATACCCGATTGACCAATCTCAATTCTGAATGCAATACAAACTATAGGAATTAGCATTTTAGCATGCATGTAAAGTTCAAGCCAACAGCACCCATCCATCACCCATCGATCTTAACTTTAACTTCTAGAATTATATGATTGTGTACAGTATACAGTAAATGCAGCGTGTTTGTATAGCAAGGTTGACTCTTTTTTTCTTGATGTGATTGAAGACGTTTGTCTTCTCAAGGCTATCAAAATGCTACTACCAATTATTTTATGAAAGTCCATGAATGAGTACCCGTCAGAAAACGAACAGGTTTATATGAAGATCATTAAAACTAATGAAATTATTGCTTCATCATTTTATTGCAATGAAATACGAATAAGAACCAATCATTCATCCATTTCGTTTCTCCAACATATATGCTTGCATTGCAATTGGTTTCACTTCTACTACATTAGAAGTCGGCAGACCTTCGACTTCCCCCTTCGGAGAATCGGCTACCACTACCTGCTCTCCCTTCTTCTCTTTAACATTTCTGCCCAAGCAAACTGTCAGTCAAATTGACCTATTTCTGTGTCCAGTGTTTTGCTCCGCCTTGACTGTTGTATCCATGACGATTCCAATCCCACTTTTACTCTTGAGACATTCTTTCTTCCAGACTCATGTATGTATGTACACATGTTACATACGTTACTTACTAGACTAGACGGCTACAGCATTATCCCTGCAAATGCCGAGTTTTCATGCGGTTCATGCACTCATAATCTTTTCATAACAATCCATAAATCTCCTAATCCATGCATGACTTTTTACATGCCGAAGGTATAAACTGGATTATTATATTGTTTACGAAGTAACGATAGGGCGTCGTAGACAAATATAGCTCCCAAACTCCCAATCTTTCCTCAAGAGGTACTCTTGCGAACAATTCTCACTTGGTTTGTATGTAAATCTATCTCCAGTTGGTACACCTACTTATTTACGGAAGTGGTCTAAGCAGCCAGAATAGTATGAATATGACTGTATGTGCCATTCAATGATTTTTCTGCAGTACGTAAAATGTAATGTTTATACATACGTATGCTCACACATAAACTACATGGGTCTAAACCAGTTTTATTGATACACTTAACAAGAAGAAAGCGAAAGGAAAAAGCAAACAAATTTTCTTCTCTAGTAGTGGACGTAAAAGGAAATTTCTTTTTTATGTCAATCCCTCAGTCATCAAAAAACCGGCGACATTTGTAATCATTACAGACAACGAGAAAATAAATAGTACGACTGGTTACAATATTTTTTGTTTCTAAAAGGATATGAACCTTTCAATTGTGTCATTGTCCGAAAAACTTTTTCAAGTGTGCATACCATCATCCCTTTTTCTGCATACTTTATTTTCACGTTTGGAAAAACAGGTTAGACTTTATCAACAAATAATCTTGGTAGTTTTTCGATTCCAATAATTCTGTCCCAATTTCATCAATAGGCTTCATAGAATAAAGACTGCTGCATACTATATGCATACGCTCTTCACTTTTTCCAACGAGTACGTTTTGGAGGATTAAACTAACTCGAAAACTTTCTCCGTGTTTGTTTGATCAGTTGGATGGAGTGAGCACGTGAAAGTAGTCGGTGAAAGCTAGTCCCCGGAAATAAATTTTCCTCTTGTGATACAAGGGAGAAAAGGCAGTGTGTTCTGCAACCAGAAAATAAAGGAACAGGAAAGGAAGAAAGAGGTTCCCGGTGACTGATACTACCTTGCACTGACTCCGCTGATTGCCACGTTAAACGCATTCAGCTGGCTATGTCCGTAGTTTAGAAAAAATACACTTTTCCTGGTTTCATCCGAGAAGGAAGAAAACATGCAACTTCTTCGTGTTTCACAGCGCAAAAATCCAATTATCGGAAACGGTGAATCGGAGGGAGGTGAACATCCGTGATTTGTTTCGTTAAGTGCAGTGCACGCACATTTTCGGATTTTTACTTGGTGCATGAATACCCAACACTTTCAGTTTATGCAGTTTAAATTAAGGACAACGTTCACATGCAGAATGGAAAATTTTAATGGTGCTATGCATATTTTTTCTGGAGATTCTTCAGTTCGTTTTCTTGATCTAAGGGAAAAGTGCTAGCTGGACCGTTCTCC
The DNA here is from genome assembly GCA_036850725.1 of Orchesella villosa. Lineage (NCBI taxonomy): Eukaryota > Metazoa > Arthropoda > Collembola > Entomobryomorpha > Orchesellidae > Orchesella > Orchesella villosa. Next base: position 10,815 of record JAANSM010001619.1, read on the forward strand.
TAAATTAACATGGGAGAAAGTGATAATACCGAAAATTATTTGAGAGATTTCCGTTACTGTGATTCAAATGGTGAGCTTTCAATTTTGACAAGGAAATGAGCAACGGGTACTGGCCAAAGCTCAGTCATATTTATGAAAAACAGTCAAAATGGAGCATTTCTTCCAGTTTTTTTCGTCTCACTGATCATTTTCATTCACATCCCTTCCATATGGAGTGGGTTTGCGTGTATGGACAACCCTTGCATGCATGGGATATGCATTGACTCATTACAAATCAACAGGTATTAATAAGTAAATTTTTTAATGATGCTTTTAAATTAAACCAATTAAATGTAGTTCAATTTAAAGATTCATAAAGACAACTTTAAATTCGGCAAAGAAAGAAGCAAAAGGCAATGACCCCCATTAAGTCTACAGCACGTGTTCATCATAAATCAAAAACATACGGGGCATGTGAAAGTGTTGTTGTATTGCAAGCAAGCTATCATAATCAGGTGCGCATTCACACACAAATGCTGACAATATACAATATAACGGGGACAGATTTTCTGCAAATCGCATCGTATAAGATTATAGTCTGCTAGAATACAAAGGTGGTATAACTCGTACCTCATCGAATGAGTCAACATGCAATTGAGGTAAATATAAGTGTGTTTTGTATAAAAGCCAAATGCACTACTTTTGTTTGTGTCACCAGTGCAATAATAAATAGCTGATAGACAATGAATTCGGTTAACACGGTGTATAGGGGAGGGGGAAATTTTTATGATGGTATAAATAAATGAGGACAGGTGATCATCACGAACACAAAAGCTCATGATTTTTTAATGAAGGGATGAGACGCTAGGAATTAGGATAGGATGGATGGGGCACACTCCTGTGAAAATTGGAATTGCATGCACACTAGAGAAGGAAGGGTAGAGCTAAAGTCATCGCATATACACACATAAAAGGTGATTTGATAACAAATTTATAATATATAGGGTTATACGGTGGTCTACATCCAACATTGAAAGCGATGTATCGCGACGGTGCGGTAGAATAGCCCATCTCATATTTTTGGTTAAACTTTGAAAGATGTACATACATGTAGTGGTAACGTTGCAAACTCACAAGTATACAAATAGTAAAATACGATTTATGACATGGATTTAATTTGCTGAAAATCTACAGCTCCCACCAGTGCTACTGTCGCAATGGGTTCACAGGATACTCGTGTCAAATCAATTGGGATGAGTGTCGCTCCAACCCTTGCCTTAATGGAGGCAGTTGTGTGGATGGAATTGCTTCCTTCAATTGTTCATGTCCTGAAAACTTCGCAGGTGAGTACTATTTACCCACCCTTGTTCAACTATTGTAAAACGGCAACATTTCTGATGCGTCAATGACCACCAAAATACGCAATATAGCATATAAGAATGACATGATTAGCATTATATCTGACATTATGTAATATACATACCAAACAAATAATGCAATATTGGAATACACACAACTGACACGCTAGCGCAATCGATGCTACTTGTACTTTCTTCAAGTAATATACATACCAAACAAATAATGCAATATTGGAATACACACAACTGACACGCTAGCACAATCGATGCTACTTGTACTTTCTTCATTTCTATAAGAAGCTGCGATAAGTTTTACGAATGAATGAAGGTAAAACAAAAGTAAAGGATGTCTAAAAACGTAGCTTACAAAATGAAAAAAAGTTTGATCAATGCCGAATTCGTGCGTTTCCTTTTCCTTCTTTCAGTATTTTTACCCGTTTTCACATTCCTTGTTCAACTATTAAGGAAAGTGAAGAAAAATGCAATACCATGAATGCCATGAATGCACTTAATGATGTGGCATAAAGTTGTTTTTTATAAAGAAGCAGCCAAGCTGAAATACTTAATTAATTACAGATTCCCGAAAGCTTTTAGAATTATTAGCACTTTTGCATTCTTCGTCGAATAATCATTCACACATCAGAATGAAAGCAATCCTATCTTTTCTGCATAAAAAGACTAGCGGATAGCGGAAGATTCATAATAGTATTCATTCATGCATACTTTCTTTCCTAGAAAGTAGGCCCATTTTCATGACATATGATTACTGGTAAAAGCATTTTTCTCATAATTCGACTCCAATTTCCAGCTAATGCACCGCCACCGCCTTATTGTCAGTAAGGTAAAATACAGAATTAATAATGGGAGCTGGCGGACTCCCAACCAGCATGACAGGAACAATAGGAAGTCTGACTGCTTTACACTTACACACTATAGCTAAAGAAATGACTTTCTCAGCCTGTTCACTTTTCCTAAAAGAAAATGATGATGGTATTATTGACCTTTTTCTTCCCTCCGTGCTCATCACAATTACATATTACGGCATATGATGCATGAGCGTATAAAGAAGAAAGTGAAGTGACGAAACATCAAGTATATCGACAGGCCAAGCATAAAACCTTGCTTTCCTTTCCGCCGGCATTAAATATACATAACTTAAATACTAGTCGAATTTTGTATATAAGCTTTTCCCATTCCTGGTTCTTTTATGGTTTGCTATACATTCAGAATCAGAGCAAACGAACGAATTTCCCTTTGTAAAATATAGGAGAATATTTTAAAAACCTTGAGAAGAAATGGAACCAGTAAACGTTAGTCACATATACGCATACTATATACATAAAATCTACAATAGTAGAATCTGACGACTGACTACTACCAAACCGTTTTATCCGGTTGTGTAGATAGATAGAAACTCTCTGAAACTCCCTCCCTCTCCAGTTAATAACTAGTGACCAGAACTCAGGCCAGAAAACTTATGGAAGGGGATACAATGACTGAGCTCACCCTAAATCATCATAAAAATACGTAGCAAATTCGATAACAATAATATTGTTATACAGCGGCAGTGCGGAAGTAGTGTGTGCGTAGGAGAGAGACACAAGAGACAAAAACTTTTTAAGCAGAAAAATCAACCCCCTTTTTACTCTCCCACACATCAGTTAATATGTATATTGTGCATACACTAGGAACAGTTTTTGTACCTACTACATGAAAATCCTTTTCCATACCACCGTTATCAAGCCAGAACTATATACATATTCTCATGTTGTGCAATCAAGATTTCATACTTGATCAAGTGAATTACACCGGTTCACTTGGTTTTGCATAACTTTGTTTTTCTCTACCTTTAATAAGTATATCCAACTTATTGTTTTTTATGGAATTGTTGGAATCAGTGCTCAATCCAAAACGAATTTATTGCGATACCAGACACCAATACCTATCCATTTTACTAAATCTCCTCTAGAGTTTTTTGTGCGATAATCAGCATAAATAGTTATACTAACTCCAGGGCACTCAACTTTTGCTCACACTATTCGTTTTTTTGTGTGTTTATGCATAAGTATTGGAAAGGCAATGGAGTTTCAAAATATACGCATGGGACAGGAAAGGTGTGTATGCAATGTATCCCATTTAGTTGCCTATTTACGGTCAAGGTGAAAAAGTCTTGGGGATAAAGCGTTGCGCCACACCATGCGTTAGTTTAATGCATTAAACAAGTAGCGTCATAATTAGCTGAAATGACTGTACTAAAAATATACGCATGGTACAGGAAAGGTGTGTATGCAATGTATCCCATTTAGTTGCCTATTTACGGTCAAGGTGAAAAAGTCTTGGGGATAAAGCGTTGCGCCACACCATGCGTTAGTTTAATTCATTAAACAAGTAGCGGCATAATTAGCTGAAATGACTGTTCTCATTAAATAAGACTCACACAAATGTTCTACAACAAATTTAAAGCATGATGATAAGACATATACTTCTGACTCATCATTCCTCAGACATTGTTCTAGTGACTGTGCTTCTTCTAGTTGTAAATGGTGAGAATTTTAAAATCATAATAATTGGAAACCGTACTACCGTCAAATTAATAATGACTACATATAATATATTCGTGCTCATGGGTAATCCAAGCATAAATCAATTTTCATATTTAAAAAAAACGTTATAAAATGAGGATTTCATGTTTTACTTCAGGTGTGTTTTGTGAGGTGGACTTGTCAATTTGCGAAGAAGCTTTTCCCTGCCAAAATAATGGCACGTGTACGTTGGACACCCGAAATGTCACCGGAACTGGGTTCATTTGTTCCTGTCCACCTGGCTTCGCAGGTTAGTATTTTGGATTGATTCTTTTATTATCAGTGAGAAATAAATTGCTTTAACAGACAATGCTGAAAATTTATATGATCTTTTGATTTGATTCACAGGGCATCAATGCGAGGTTGACATATCAGTTTGCAATACGACAGAAAACGTCTGCCAAAACGGAGGTAAGTGCGTAGACGGAGTAGGGAACAGGTTTTACTGCGAATGTGAACCTGGCTGGTCTGGAGAAACATGTCACATAGACGTTGACGAGTGTGAGTCCCAACCATGCCTAAATGGAGGGATTTGTGTGAACAAAATTAATGACTTCAGCTGTGCTTGTCCGTTTGGTATGTTATCATGAGAAACTTTGAATAAAAATAGACATTCATAAAGCTACATATATTTGCATGTATGTAAATCATAAAGCTGCTTTCTTGCATATAATGAGAAATCTTGTACTTTTTCTCCGTAATGAGAAAAACTGAATAAAAATAGACATTCATAAAGCTACATATATTTGCATGTATGTAAATCATAAAGCTGCTTTCTTGCATATAATGAGAAATCTTGTACTTTTTCTCCGTTTGAAAGGTTTTACTGGAAGGGCATGTGAGACAAAGTTAAGAATATGTGAAGAGAATCCATGCCTCAATGGCGCATTCTGCTTGAACGAACAAGATGATGAGAGTAAAAAGACCTGTTACTGTGTTCCTGACTTTCATGGAGAACTCTGCGAGTTTAGATATGATGACTGCGATCCTCTTCCAAAGTAAGAGATACAATGAAACAAGTAAAAATTATATTGCATTTTTGTATTGATACGATGTACTATAGTATATAAATATCTACAAAGTTTTTTTATGAAAATATAAAAGGACAGCAGGGTATGCACACTTTCATTTCAAGGTTTATCTGCAATCGTTTTTTTTTCACGTTGCTTTAATCGATTTAATTTGATCAATAATATGACATTTCTCTAACTACACAAAACAATAGAGATAGAGGGTGAAACAAAGGGCGGTGTAGGTATAGAAAAGGTTTGTTATGCTTGCTACTACTGGGTTGTTTCTTTGCATATATCAATATCAATAATGCGCCATAATAGTGGAATTAGTATTTTATATACCTTTACTTCATTTATGTATGAAGAACTGACAGATTATGACATAAAGACTAACTATCTATATGGTTTTATAGGTGCTTTAACGGGGGGACATGCATTGATGGTAATTTAAATAAAATATTTATTTAATGTTAACAAACCCATGTATTTGCTTGAATGCATCCCTAATGAACTGGGGTTATGATGTTATAGGGGTTGGAGAATTTACTTGCTCCTGCCCACCAGATTTTTTCGGGTCTACATGTCAATGTACACCAGAAAATGTGACTGAGCCCGAATGTGCCTACAATGGGACATCATGGCCTACATTTTCAGAGACTGCAGTATTACCTTCACCAGCGACGACTTTAGCATTTCCCCCTCAAACTGCATTTGAGTCACAAATCTACAGAAGTGAAAGTCCACTCGATTCTTCTGTTTTTATAAAAGACTCGATTACAGCAGTACAGTCTTTGCCTGAATTCCCTGCAAGCAGTGTAATCATTCCATCTCCATCGCCGTATGATCCTGGGGGAGGTGGAAGTAAGCAATGCGCTACAAACAACAGTTTTAATGGTTCCAGATGTAACAGTAGTAAGTATGGCCGATGATTCATCTGTATTTCGTCCACCTCAAGAAACACTAACAGTGTGGGTAGTAGAAACAATCACACCGCCAAGCGTATCTATTCAAGAGTTGGTACCATCAGAAAGTATCAGAATTTATGAGCCGTCTCCAACAATTAGGCTAGACGGTTCAGAGGGAAGTCTAGTCTCAGAAACAACTCCAGTAATATCAGCAACAATGCCACTTCAATCTACGATAGTACTTGGAACTCCAGTACTCTCATCCGAGCCTGTTTCTGTCGTTCCTGAAGGCAGCCTTACTCCAGAAAGTACAATTATCACTTCACCCCAATTAAGTTCTCCTCAAGTTACAGAAGAGTCAAGTGAAGTTGGAATAACAAAAGACACAGTAAAATATGATTTAGACGCTACTCCATTAATTCCATCTCCAAACAGCGTGCCTCCATTGATTGTACCATCTGGAATGGTTTCCAGCATCATTGAGTTACCGTCTGGAAGTATCACCTACCCACATGGAGTGCAAACTGCAGATCTTACTGCAGATTTATCGTATGATCCCTCCTCAACAATCGTTGTCGATGTTGTTGTAGAAGAGACTGAGCTACTTTCTTCTCCTTTGTTCCAACCAGTATCCCCTCTTCAAACCCCCGTAGTGACTCCAGTTGCACCCGAACCTTCAAATTCTATACCTGAGCTAACACAAACATTACCACTTACAACAACACCATTCGTATCTCTTCAGCCATCTCCTTCGGAAAGTATGTTTGACTCGGAGGATATTACTACGACACCTTTTATAAGTCCTATGATCACGATTTTCCCTCAGCAATCCCCACCATTATCAGAGTTATCGTCGCCTACATCTGATATATTTATGTCGTTAACTACAACTGCAGTAACCGAAAAAGACTCCGTCTACTCTCTGGAAGTAGTTCAACCCAGTCTAGTCCCTGATGCAGGAAGTATTATGGATTCCACATTGGGCATAATTCCTACAGCAGTCAGTCCAGAGTCTACATTGGGCATAATTCCTACAGCAGTCAGTCCAGAGTCCACATTGGGCATAATTCCTACAGCAGTCACTCCAGAGTCCACACTGGGTGTGATTCCTACAGCAGTCACTCCAGAG
>JAANSM010001620.1:0-17775 GCA_036850725.1 Orchesella villosa
ATTACTTTGTTCTGGAACAACTGCTGGAATAATATCCATTGCTAGTCTAAGAAAACTTTGCATCAAACAAGTATATGAATATGAATGTATTTTATTGCACTTTTTTTATTCGCAACATGAAGAAGGTCAAGGACTTGTTGTTGTTTGGATTAAAGCGCATAAGTGTACTAATAAGCCGATATGGTTTTGTTCTTTGAGCAACCTAAAATAGGAAACATATTAGCAAGTCTAGAGTTAAATTCTTCATGATGAGTTGAAGCACAGAATCCTTTTAAAATAATTTAGCTAACTTATTCTACATTGCTATTTCATCATGTTCTGTTATACTAATAGTTTTGAATCTAATTTTAAACAAAAACAGTGTTTGTTTGGTCTACTTGTCTTGTTTGTGAAGTGAATGAAGGTAACGGAGTTTCCAAGTTGCAGTTGTCTTTTTCAATAAGCTCAAACAAAGACAAATCATGATGGAAGACATCATTACCCAGTAGAAATTAACATTTTATGTACACAGTAGTGCATAAAATCTGCATAAAGCTTATCTTCAGAAGACAGTAATATTTGCAAATCACCCTTAAACCGTAGGATTTCATAGTAAAATGGTCGACGTGTTAATTAAAATGCTATTTTTAACTTTAACCTAAAGAACTTCCACGGAGTACCAGAACCTCTTGTTGTACTAATGATAAGAACACATATAAGTACTTAATTATCACTACGATTTGCTGTGGTTCTGGCAATGTATATTTTAGTTACTCATGTGTGTAACATTATAATAACGGAAAACTCCCAAATAATTTTTAAACACGGTGATTTCTACTGGCGCTGTAATAATATGCATTCAAGAAATATTTAATTAAATATTATGAAAACCTTGGCTGGAATATAAGTATTTAGGTTAGTTACAAAAGTCTTCCGGTAAGTCCTCCTAATTTTTATGGTAATCATGTCCTGATTAATTACTTTTCTAAATAAACGTCATATTTCACTAGTCTGACACATTACTTAACGGAAATAGCACAAGATGCGCGTCTAATATTTCCTTCCAGTACATAAAAATATTATACTTTACGAAGGTCATTTTGAATGAATATCATAGCCCAGCAAGCCAATTTTAGTTTTATCTGCCATCTTAATTTGGATATTTATAGCAGTTAATAAGCTATTTCCATCTAAGAAATGGGTGTAAAGGTTGATGTCCTTACGACTCAGAGGAAATGGTAAAACGATATCTTAAGTAATCGTACGTTTATTATGCACAAGAAAATATAGGAGAGGCACACAATAATATTACGCATGAATAAATTATATGACTAATTTTTGACGGAACTTGTATTTTGTATACAACCATGGATGGTACATGCATGCGACTGCATAATAATATCCTCATCATACATCATTATCATCAACATGTTATCAATCATTTAGCAAAACTAATCATCATATTATATGAGTTGGTGTCTCTCAACAATACACAACCCGAAAAACTTTCATTTTCAACAAATGGGTAGAATGTGTTTATGTTTGTACGATACATGTCACGATATGAAAATATACGTTGTATAAAAAACTTACATGAGTTGGTGTGTGTGTGTACTGATGTAATTCACAATTCACATCAACAAATTAAACATTACAGTTGGGAAACTAACTAAAAGTCAAAAAAAGGCTTTCCTTTTTTAAGACCAAAATGTCGAAGAGAGTGGTGAATTGATATATTGTAATGAGACAGTGGTAATATAGCGATAATATGAAGCATGCAAGATGGTACCTTTAATTTTTTCACAGAGCACTTCCTTCCTCTTCTTTTTTGCGCTTTTAGCTTAGCATGCATGCATGCAATTCATGATACACGGATAAAAAATCAACTATACCGGTCCTACCTTTCATATTAAAACATAGTAGATGAAATGCAACTATACGTGTAAACGATGGATGTACTCTAGACGATGACATTCAACCTTGTCCCTGCCCAAGAGCCAATCTAATATACATCCGTACACAACACACACACACACACAATTACAGCACAATTGCATTATTGTGTGTAGCAAATCAAAAAATTTACAAGGGTGCAAATGATAACTTCTCAAATTGAACTCTTCTTTTGTGTGCATTCAAGCAAAAGCAATATACAATATAGCTGGCTGAAGTTTGCATGATAGTCACTTGTAAAAGTTACGTCCTCAACTGTCATACCACGTCTTATTAACCTGTAGTAAAAGGAGATGAACGAAGTCAGATAAGATAGGCACACACCACGCCACGCTGTTTCTATTTATCGTTGTGTGTAAAGTGCAGAGGCACTTGATCTAGACACACATGAATAAATATTTTTTAATGATATTTCAAGTTTACATTCGTGTTATACATAATAACCTCCCAATTCCCATCCTTAATCAAACTTCACTGTAATATATATGACATATATAATGCCGTAAGTTTATATTAGAATTTAACCACAAGCCGCACAAGCCACATTTTTACTATAACATTCCCTTTCTTTCGCAAACCAAGAACTGAACCAAAAATGACAAACACAATAATGATTTTCACTTTCCCATATCCACGCATTTGAAAGGAAGTAATCATGTTATTTGTTATGCTATTTTGTATCGGTAAAAGTTTCCAACGCTTTTTTGCCCATTANTGAAAGGAAGCAATCATGTTATTTGTTATGTTATTTTGTATCACTAAAAGTTTCCAACGCTTTTTTGCCTATTAACCTCGGAGAGAGAGAGATGTAGGATGTATGACAAAGCTAGCAATCTAAAAACGTGTGTAACACGTTTACTTTTCCTTTTGAAACTTACAAGTATGACGATAGACCTTGCCAAATGGGCCTGAGGGACCTGCCTGCAGTACACGAAAAAATCTAAATAAGTGCATGACTAAGCACAATGCCCTATAGGAAGGAACAGGTTACTATAAATGAAGTTGATTTGATATGATATGACCTATTAGGACAATGTAAAATTTCAAAAGCCACAAGGAACGGTAGTGACGCAAAGTAATATATAGTGAAATGTATATTTAATGTTATGCATTATGATTGATACGATTTTAATATATTTCTCAAAGGTTTGACGCTTACGTCGTAGATTGTAGCACGCAGCAATAGGATATCCGTTGCTGTGTTTTGCTGTTGCGTTTTGAAACTTTGCTGAAGTCAGAAAGGTGCAATTTACTAATTTACGCTTGTGAATCTTCTTTCTACAGTTGGTTGCGCAAAGTCACGTCAGTTCATTGACAAACTTGATGAAATGTAAAATTTCAAAAGCCACAAGGAACGGTAGTGACGCAAAGTAATATATAGTGAAATGTATATTTAATGTTATGCATTATGATTGATACGATTTTAATGTATTTCTCAAAGGTTTGACGCTTACGTCGTAGATTGTAGCATCACGCAGCAATAGGATATCCGTTGCTGTGTTTAGCTATTGCGTTTTGAAACTTCGCTGAAGTCAGAAAGGTGCAATTTACTAATTTACGCTTGTGAATCTTCTTTCTACAGTTGGTTGCGCAAAGTCACGTCAGTTCATTGACAAACTTGATGATGAGCGAATCTCAGTGTCCTCGACTTCTGTAAACTGTAAAGTTTTATGGATATTTCGTTTTAACATGTGACCTTTCAGCATGGAGTCACATAAATTAAGCAAGAAAGTGTTTCTATTACTTTACGTATTTAGTTGTGCATCTGCACTACAAATTGAGCTGTATTCGGAAAAGGATAGGCGTGGTAAGTGCGACACATTATTAGTCATTACAGAAATGGAGTCAATATGTAATGAAAAGCTTCACAATATGTTTTATAGTTTTCATTACCGTTCAAAAAATTCAAATTTATTGGTAGTCAATAAATGTTCAACTGATAATTTGTATGATAGGGCAATCAATAAAAATTGATGTGAGTGACAATGACTGTTCGGAACTCCCACTAAATTGGCAACATGGAGCTGCATCGGTGGACACATTGGGGAATTGCGTACAGTTCTACGATGAGCCTAAGTGCCAAGGGTCCTTGCTTGTGCTATCCCCTTTTCAAATAATTCATATGATGGACTTGAGTCTTGTTAACTTTGCCAATCGGATACGAACTGCCTCTCCCTGTGGGCCTAAAGTTAAAGATGGAAGATATGTGATTCAAAATGCTGCTGATGCTTCCGTAAGATATAACGTTCTAAGATCATCATATATGCCAATACGCAAATTGGATTGAGTGGTTAAATGTTCAATTCTTTTTAATATGGGTTTCCGTATATATGCTATATATTTAAAAGTTATAAACTTGATATAACAACACAATTCTACGGTAGGTCATGGCAGCTCTCAACAAGCATGGAAATTTCGCCAAAGCGTGGACAGTGAATACGACAAAGGCATCTGCTGTGCCAAAATCACAGCAATGGGAAGTTGTTGAGAGTTAAGATTCATAGCTAGTGGCAAAACACATTTTATTACTAGTCACAAAGCTAATTTCTCACGTTATGTTATGTTGTGGGATGAGGAAACACGAAAACTATGAATGATATGTATTTACATTGTTACAGAAATCTAACAATGAGTACTTCCTTAAGCCAAGGGAAAACTCTGACAATTATCCAGTGAGCATTTGACGAAGAGTCTTTAAAAAAGGGAGTTATAAAGCGGAAAGTATGGAAGATAATGAGTGTAGGAAGAGGTCGTTATATAATCAAAGATTCAGCAACGCAGAGATGTCTTTATAAAACGTAATTACACTGCAATTTTCTAGTTAACATTTATATTATTCATGATCGTTTTAATGCGCTTTGTTTAATCTCAAGGGATGACCACAAGGTTGAAGAGCACTCTTGTCGTATCTGGTCATTAAATCAAGAATGGGTAAGTTATTCTTAAGCCGTAAAATATAATACGCAAGAATTATATGCTTAGCTATACATGAACTATATATGCTTAGCTCATTTCATGTATATTACAATTACAATGTACACAGGTGTTCAGAACGATTTTAGGAGACCCTCCAGCAGAAAAACCAAAAGCTCAAGTAGGATCAGGTATAAATTTCAACATTCTTTCTAAAGTAGCTACACAACGTCCACCAACAAAGCCACTCCCACAATATTACCCAATCCATTACAACGCCACCAAGTTGGCACAAATAAAAAAGTACTCTACTGCTGCACCATACACTATCAAAAAGAAGATCAAGCGAGGACCACGTCCAAAGACGAAATATGTTGACGAGCCTTCCTTAAACCTCAAGCCTCCTGGATTGCGACCAGCACTTCCTAAGCATGTGGCTAACAACAATAACTTCTTACTCTTCAAATCTCCAGATGGCCCCGCTAAAGACAGCTACTTACCCGACTTTATCCCTACTGATGACATTGACATTCTTCCGACAAAAGAAATGATTAAAAATTCTAAGCAATATCAGGACTATGTGAAAGTTGTCAAGCAATACCTTGCAGAGCAGTATACGAAAGCGTTGCAAAATACTCAGAACATAAACAATTTTTATAAAAATAAGGATAAAAAGAAGACAGTTGATGAATCTGAGGAGGATGAAGATAAGGGAGGGGAAGAAGAAGAAGATGAAGAAACAAAGGAAAATGATGATGATGAAAATAGTGATGAATCAGCATCCGAAGGCACTGCTGCCTCAAAGGTCACAGAAAGGCCAAAGAAAGTGAAGGAAACTTACAGCAGTGCCGTTGGGAGCACCGGAAGCGCTCAGGATTCTGGTGTCATTGTGGAATCAGATCGACCTGGATTTATGTCTAAAGTTTTTACCAAGTTCAAATCCAACTTTGCTGCCGTAGTACCAACCGTGCAGTTTCAGTTACCTAAAATTCCTAATGTTCTTCCTTCATTGCCCTCCTTACCTGTTCCTAAATTGACATTATCATTTACAAAAGGTGGTTCTAGTGATAAAGATAAAAATGAAAGTTCACAGAAGGAGAATACAAGTAGCAGGTACTCGTTCAATTATTCCAAGTATGGCAAAAACAGCAATAGCTATGAAGAGAGTCCCAAAATCACGTTTCCATTTGGCAGACCTGGAAGTAGATTTTTCATGAGAGCTTCCTCAACAACAACCAAAAAGCCGCTGACAGTTGGATCGTGGGGAATTTTTGGCTAGTTGACTCACAAATTCATTGTATTATTTTTTTTACTTTTTTACTGCGAAATACTCAAAACGTGAAATGTATTTAAAGATGTTATTTATTTTATATGTATTCATGCAAACCAGAATAGGATTTCATTTCCTATCACAAACGCATTTTGTAGATGATTGTATATGACCGTGAAGAGTTCAAATAAAAACTATATAAACAAAACAAATTATGATGTGTTTGGAATTAGTTATTTTTTTCGAGAAACTTTTCATTTTTATCGTTATAGAATAATGTAGGATCGATAGAAATGCTAAATTTATTCATACAACAACAAACTTAAAAAAACACATAATCGTAATTACAAAGTGTTGTAAGAAACCACACTTTTTTAAGCATAATGTAACGTGATAAACGTTCAGGTACAAGTTTTCAATTAGTCAACGATTTCTATTTGAATTTTTAATGCTATCCCAATTCAAAAGCACATTGACCCGCTCCAATGTCATGAGCATCATAATTATTATTTCATCATCGCATTGACGTGTCACTTTTCTCATAATAGTGACTACATAACAGCTAATAAAAACGAGAGCCACTAAAAATCAACTTCGAATGAGCAACCCTTTGAAACGATGACACGAATGCATGATTATGATGTAAAATCGATTGCATATGCAATGACTTCCGCTGAATTTTAAATATTAGTTTCTTGGTTGAATACGGCACTTCAAGAGAGATAATATGCCACTGCTGATGAAAATCACGATTACTATATAACGCATGTAAGTATCATGCATATATCATAAGTATACAAAAAATGAATTCTCTATATTTTTCTTTTGTTTTATATTTCATATTCATATAACTCAAATATAGACAAAATTCAAAGAAAAAGGATCGTTGTTGGCAGAAGTTTTGAAGCAATTATACAGCAATGAGAAGAGAGGTTGGTTCGTTTTGTTCAAATTTCACTATTTCCTTTATGAGAAACCGGCTTTTTGGGGTTGTGTTGCTCTACAATAGTGTGGTCAAAACAGTACAGTCAAAATGTACACGCTCGTTAGTTATTCGTAACGTAACATTTCACTTATCGTTAGTTAAATTTGTTTGATGCACAACCTGCAGCATACCTATATATTACATAGACAAAATAACAAAGCGCATGCAGCCTTGCAAAATAAAAAGGGACATACAACAGCAACAAGCAACAAGAGTGAATGCAAAAAAGCAAAAAACTGCATTAGTAAAAATGATGGTGTGATGATGATCATGATTATGTACCTTCACCTTCAACCCCGCAGTTATATCAACTTTTCATTTTGTAATTCCAATGTGAATCGTACAAAAATTCTGATTTCTCTTAACATCCCATCGTACGCACAACAATTTCTCAATAATAATCACACGACAATGTTGACTGTACAATATTTATCCACTGATATTTTATTTGTAGCACACAGTCTCCAATAATGACTGGCACGATGTGTAGGTAAATATGTTAAAGAATAAAATGTGAAGAGAGAAAGACAGTTTGGCAAGGGATCCTATCCACTTTCAATTTCATTAGGTGTTTGACAAGGCAGCAAGTCAGACCTGAGGTAAGAGTCAACTTCTACATTACAAACTTTCAACACAAAAGTGATTTTCGGAAGCATACATATAGTTTAACAGGAGTCGGAAATTAATCGAAATAGTATTTCACTTCCGCAGAATATTTTCGTTTCCCTTGAAATCCACTTCAAATGTCAACAAAATGAGGGCGAAAGTACTTGTGTGTCTGTTGGCACTTTGGGGTCAGCCATGGGGCTCCCTTGGCATGCAAGTGGACTTGTATGCTCATAAGGACAAGTTTGGTAAAGTAGCTAAAGCGAGCTAAACATTTTAAAATTTAATTGAGTTGATCTGACCTTTTCATAGTAAAAAAATGTGTGGATTTTTTAATATTCTGAAGGTCAAAGTTTAAATATGGATATTAGTGATGGAGAATGTACAAACGTTCCAAGACCCTGGTTGAATGTGACTATGTCTGTGGATACGCATGGAAGCTGCATGCAGTTCTACGATGGAAAGTCATGTACAGGCAAGGATGAGCAAAATGCATTTATTTTAAATGCAATGTTTATTTATTTAAAATAAATATTTGTTTTAGATTTCCTGGAGTATTTTTTATTTTTTACTTTAATTTAATGATATTATTATTAATTTTTAGGAAAAATCGCAGTTGTGAAAAGTTTCCACACCCCGCATATGATGGATTTGTCATTGATAAGCTTCCATAATGTGATCCAATCTATTAGTCCTTGTGGAGCGAAAGGTAAGCCGTTAAATTGGTTATTGAAGATTATTCATTAATTTTGGATAGAGATTATCTACTAAATTTGATATGATTTTGGCATTAGTCCCTTCTGGAAGATACGTGGTACAAAGCGCTGTTGATACTTCCGTAAGTAATTTGATAACTGCTAATCGCTAATTACACGGGCGGGATGTGGATTTGATTATAGTTTATATTTATGTTACATAGATTCTTACTGTATCTAAATATGAAAATCAGTTTGCTTTTGCACACACCCTTCCTCCCAGAGCAATTTATCCCAAAATCTCAACAATGGGAGATTCGTGAGGTAAATAAGTACTTACGCACGTTTTATTAACCATTCTGCAATTCTGAAGCTTCTGATTTAACTTTATTCAATAAAAAAATATGGACGTTCACAATTGTATTCAACAGAAAGCTCCAAATGAATACGATATAATGCCACGGATTCACGAAACTAATATTCCCATAACGTATGACTCGGAAGCTATGAAAAAGGGTACTTTCATAAGGAAAGTATGGAAGATTGAAAGTGTTGGAAGAGGCAGATATATCATTAAGAGTGAATGGACTGAAAAATGTCTTTATAAAACGTAAGGGAGTTCATAAATATTTTAAACTATCTTGTTGAAACCCCGTATTGTCTCCGTTACTAAGAATTTAATTTCTTTCCAAGTCGCTTCCGTACCATCGAAGAACATGACTGTCGAGCATGGAGTCCAAATCAAGAGGTACAGTTTGTAATCGTTTAATAAAAGAGTGTAATACAAATGTTTTTAGGAAGAGTCTAATTTCACAAATTGTTTCAAGTGGGTTTTGAGACCTCTCCTAGTAGCACCCAAGCCAACTCCTGCAAAGCCAGGAACAGTTCCGGAGGAAGTAAAATATCAGGTTCCATCTAGAATAGTGGATCAGTATTTAGAGCAGCAGAAACTTTTACGGGAACGAGACGAGGAGGGTAGTGGAAGCAAAGTATACAAAATTAAAAATCGTCGTAAGAAACCTGCTAGAGAACCAGATTCTCTTAGGGCTAGAAAGCAACAATCTATGCCACCACAACCTCAAGTGTTCTATTCACGTAGCCAACCCGATTTTTTGAGAAATTATGCCCAATACTCAAAACCTCAAGCCCCAATGAAGTATATGGAGGGAATGTATCCTGTTTACGATGAAGTGAAGATAGAAGATCCTGTTTTCCCAGATTTTCTCTTGCATGCTGCATCTCGGCGAGAGAACGAAGAAAATCGTGATAAATATGGATATAAGCCATATGCTGTGACACGACCCCCACTCAGAATTCCATTGCCTACTGGACATCCAAGCTTTAGCCCACAGAAACCTAAATATGATGGAAGAAGAAAGGAACCCGAGTTCGTACAGGAGCAAGAGGAATCAGAAGAAGAAGAGGAGGAGGATGAGGTTGAGGAACCAGAACCAAAGACTGAAGACCAAGTGCATGATGCCCTTCTTCGCGATAAAGAGGAAAGGCAACCGAAAGAGAGTGAAGTAAGCTAAAGTCGAAGAAATAACAAGAAATGGCATCATAATTACGAACAAAATAGAATAAGAATGTGTTTCAATTTTTAGGAAAGTGGTGAAGAGGAGGAGGAGGAAGACGAAGAAGAAAAACCAGAGGCTGATCAAGCTGCGAAAGACAAAGAAGCAGAAGCAGATTCCGAGGAAGACCCTGCAGTAAGCGTAGCTGGTTTTATGAAGCTTCTATTTAAAGGAATTAGTAACAAATTACAAGACGGAGACAAAGCTAATGAAGAAATGGTTAACACATTTGAACGCAAACGAAGATGATCATCATCTACAAATTAATTTATAATGTTATTTTATGAAAATGCCACTGGTCTGGTATCCAATGCCATATATGTCTAATTTTATTATTGTTTTTGTTATGCATTTATTTATTGCTACAATAAACATTGTTGAGATTTATTCGAATGAATTTACGTCTGAATTTACACAAAGAACACCCTAATATATAAATATTATACCTGATCATAACAATCGAATATTAATTGCGAATTTATTATAATTCTAAAGACACACTTTACATACTTTTGGTACAATACATACATAAATTATCAATTTGGCTAGCATCCGTAAATTGCGAATGCGACATTACACGACTTAATATTTTTATCTTAAACTTATAAATTACTAAATACTTCATAACTAATAAAGCTCAAAAAAGAGATAAGATTTATCAAAGATAGTAATAGGTGAAACAGCTCAACGTATTTTCATGGCATCTTGGTCTTTGTACATTGGAACAAAGAACATCAGGACATCATTGAAGACACAGCATTGACTAGCCAACCCTCAGACAGCAAGAAATGTTCATGCAGTAAAATTATAGTTACACGTAACTTAAGTTAAAATCTATCTAGAATACTTATATCGATTTTTATCCTAACCTCAAAATAAATTAACAACCTTCGACACTATCATAATTAATATACAATCATTGAAATATATCTGGACGATTATCAAACTCAGATATTATTTTAATGATTCATGGATTGTCACTCACAATTAAGGCAATATTTAATTGCATTGCACTATTGCCCGACCATTACATTGCTACCACGTAGCAAACGCTAAACTAATTCTAAATTAAGTATATATTGTACTTAAATTTTAAGGAGCAAGCAAGAATTTCAGTAGAAAAGAGAAAATTTCATTACTTCATAATTATGGTATAAATAATAATTAAATATATTATACATAATATTATATTGAATGTAATCCTAGTCAGTATGTCTGAAATATTCACATCATAGTACACTAAGCACCATATCGACTGGCTTTAATAAAGATGCATGCACAGATGTCACATAAGTTATCAAGCATCAGAATTTCTAATTTAGAAATATACAAATTCATATGAACAAAATCTTTACTTACTTAAACATATACCAAAGAGACTTTTAAATACATTGCATATACCTGTGGTAATGAAGAACTAATAACAACAGAACAACATGACATGAAGTACTAAATCTGGTTGAGCAAATCACGTTTTGTTTTAGAAAAGGAGACCTTCAGAAATGTGCAGAAATGATAGGAAAAGTTCTAGTCTCAAACAGATTTAAGATATATAAACAAACACAGTTGCTCAAACGTGGCTCTATTAAAAGCGGATTCTCCTACCTGAGCAGAAATTCAACCGATTTTGGAAATCTAATGGCTCTATTTGCAATAAAAATCCTTCTGTTTATCACAGCATCGTTTAGTGAAAAGCCGTCTCTTACCACAAATTCTTCAAAGGATATAATTGTAATATGGCTGTGCATAAACGGATGTTGATCCGGTGCCTATCTGTGCGCTAAAAGTTTTAGTTTATGAGCACTAACAACTATGATTCGGCACTGTCTACACGTCTACAATAATACCCAACCATTCTACATTTTTCACAGAGATGTTGCGGATGAATTTTTGACTGGTCACTCACATCTAGTCCATCGGGTTTTTCCAGTGGACGCTGTAGCAGTCAAATAGCAAATATTCATATATTACACTAACGAAGTAAGTCAAAATGAGTCACATAGCCCCATAATGAGTTTAAAGTACTGAATTGATTGTTGACTTGCCTGCTTATGTGGGTAGACATTTATATGACATTTAATGCATTCTTGTCCCATATTAGCCCAACTATTTCCTGACATCCACTTGCGTTTGCATTTCGGACATTTATACTCCCCAAAACAGCGTTTCTTCCCTTGATATGGTGTAAGACTGTCACCTCTTGGTCTTGCCTATAAGTGGTGTATACTACTTTATTTTCCGACAATTAACTAAGTTTCGTTAAAATTATTGGAAAGCATTTTGAGTTGTACTCACATTGCTTACTTCAGGACAATCCTTTATATAATGCCCTTTTTGGAAGCATAGATGGCATAAATAATTTGGAGGAGGTCGCTTGTTTGACCTCGAATCAAAAAGCCCCAAGTTCAGTTCTCCAAGTTGATCAGCAAGCTCAGCTATCAATTTCAAAGCATGCGTTACAAAATCAACATCATCTTAACGTGTTCTTTCGGAATGGAATCGGATCTTGTATGTAATGTGAAAATCTGGAGCCTTATTTTGAATGCGCATATTTTCTATAAGATCTTATAGTGCATGCTTACATATGGATGTGTTTATGGTGTGGTGATTGCTCAGCACATTTGCTAATGGAGGAAAGCCAGAACTTAGAGGATTGTAACATGACGTCCCAATAAATCCATTTGTAGCAGCTGCAGTTGTTCCATAACCATTGTAAGATGAAAGATGAGATGTTGTTGGTGCTGGTTGAGACGATGTGGCTGCAGTTGTTTGCCCTGCTGCGTATCCGCTGTAATGCGGTTGAGCTGTAGCAGCTGGGGCCACGTGCCCTGATCCCGTGTTCCATAGTTTACCCTAAAAGATGACGCAAAAATATTTATATATACTCAACTCTTTCTGGCTACACAACTATTACTTACCTCTTGAAGGAAACATTTTTACAAAGTGGGCAAACCCACGATACCAAGAGTCATAATAACTTGGTCTTGTTGAAGTGCAAGAATATACAAAAGAGCAAATTACGTATAATCGTGAAAAAACTTGTGTTAAGGAGTATGCAGACGCACACAACTCTACTTTTATGGACATCTTCAATTTCTAAATTTCAAGCTTAAAATTGTTACCTGCTCGTGCTGATCCGACAGTGTAAGATACACCCAGTTCATGACATGGGGTTGTGGTTGAGCTAACTGAGTTTGGCGAGGTTGTTGACACAGGCCAGGATTCAGAACGGTTCGTCCAGTAACATTGTTACTGATAATTGAAGATGATGGAATTGGCATTTATCAGCAGTAGAAAACCAATGGATGTTATCACAAAAATATTTCACTACCTTTTTACAAAACAATTTAAAGCTAAAGCTACAGCCGGCTCGTCTCACATCATTTACAACGCTCTCTATAAGCTACTCTATATTTGGTATACTAAGGAAACTAATGAGCTACTATTCTAAAAGAAATCTAATAAACATGCACTAAAAATAGAGAAAACATGGAAAGTAAAAGAGCAATAAAAAAGAAAAAAGAAGAATTACAAATCGACCCGATCCGAGCTATCGGATCGGCTCAGCTTCCTAACCGAATTCCACCGTCTGACTAAAGATTTTCGAGAAATATTCATGAAACAGAAGGAAAAGGATTGCAGAGCTAACGAAGGAAAGATTCCAAAATTTTCATTTCAATTACACAGCGGCTATGCAATGTTCTTATAGCATTTACTTATTAATACAGCAGCTTACGGCTTAAATACCAGTTCATACCAAAATCCATACAATTATCTATGCCCCTATGCAATACATACAAAATACACTAGAAAGAAATCTCCGTGAGAGTAAAATCTTACCGATTTTTTTGTTGTCTCTTGTGCATCCTCATATTATTTTCAAGCATGTCATGCTCATGCCCCTCTAAGAGCATTTTTTGCATCTGGTCTCGTTTTAACTTTTAAATCCCCGAGAAAGACACATGCTATGATTTCGGTAAACCTTATATTTGTGCAGCAACTCATGTTGAGCACAGAAATCAAGTATTTCTTCCTCGGTAGTGACTAAGACTCATCATCACTATTTCTTCACTTGGTTGGTATCAAGCGCAGCATGAATTGTGATGGAGGTGGCGGATAGGGAATAGAGATGCAGATGGAAAGATGATCGAATGTTTCATAAACTTTCTTACGCATGCGATAAGTACATAGGGAATTTTCGATAGGCATATTATCTTTCTTCGTCATCCTTATAATATACTATTATTCCACCTCTACGCATCCCATCCCAAGTCGGAGTCACTCTCCTCGGAGGTCAACTTACCTCCACCATTGAACATTCATATTGAGCTGCATGGTTTTCTTAGTTTAGTCATCTTTGTCAGATCCTTATCTATAGGGGATGAACTTCCTTGTGAAAAACACAAAATTCCTCGTTCTCTCTTGGATTCTGTGATTTATTGATGATGAAAAGTTACATAGGAAAGCTAATACCACTTATAAGCGATCCTATACTGTATGGCTAATGAAAGCCGGTGCCAACATTTCTTTGAGTGTCGGGCTCAGTATGCTACCCTATGCAATTGTACACATATTGTCTGATACGCAGAATAACACTTATCTATAGGGGATGAACTTCCTTGTGAAAAACACAAAATTCCTCGTTCTCTCTTGGATTCTGTGATTTATTGATGATGAAAAGTTACATAGGAAATCTATACAACTTATAAGCGATCCTGCGCTAATACATAGGCTAATGAAAGCCGGTGCCAACATTTCTTTGAGTGTCGGGCTTAGTATGCTACCCTATGCAACTGTATTGTCTGATACGCAGAATAACGGATAAGCAGTAAAAATCAGAGAAACTTACAAGATTCTCTGGCATTCTATCAGACTATACGGTACATAATAATACGACTGTGGTAGACAGACCTATTATGGAAATTGAGATAAATTTTTATTGGAATACATGATCACACATTCAATTTTTTTTGTAATGTTTATCACGTATTCGCGACTGAAATTTTTGTTATTGGGTAAAGGTAAAGGTCCTTTACATTTGCCCCATTCATGCAATGAATGCTAATGTTACATACTTTCACTAGAGTTTAGGCTTTTTCACGTACGCATTGTATCAATTGCCAATTACTCTTATTATTAAGTACATGTATGTCTGCCCCTGCTTTCAGAAAGAAGATTTGGAAGAAATCAAAGCAATTCGAAATTACTCATGTGAATCATCCTCAATGGTACATGATTTTGCCTTCTTTTGCAATGTAATAAAAATTTGAAGCAAAAATATCAATTTACAACATCAAATGAATCATATTCTTTCTCGAACTACATAAATTAAGATATGGAGATTTATTAGTATCATATTAGGATTACAACAACGAATAATTATGCAATAATTTATGCGCCTTTGTCCTAAATAACTTTACAAGGTCATTTCTTCTTGTTCTGATTCTAATAGCAGTACTTGTATTGCAACATGACAAATTTTTTAATATTGGGTTTCATTATTTATTGGGAAATCATATTACATAATATTTTTTTTACTAATTTGTCATTAAAACTTCATCTGTAGATTAAGCTCACTATTTTATTTGAGAGAAGAATTCCATCGTAGCAAAGTCATAGTAGTTATTCTCCATACTTACAGTGCTCATAAACTGTTCTAATGTTGGTGTGAAGATCATTAACAATGACAAACCAACTCAAAAGGAACGACATGATTCTGTCAGACATAATCCTGCTGTTAAGCCTTTCCTTTCCTGGTGTCGGTCATCCATTGTTCGGAATTAAACCTTGAACAAAGTGCGTTGCTCGATTGCAATTCTGAGACATCGTTTGTCCGCGTACATTTTGCAGATGGGGAAATGGCATACTTTCGTAACTGGGAATGCCCAGATGGAGTATGGGCAGAAGATATGCATCTCAAACGTGAAGCTACATGCGTTTGTGTGAAAGGAGTGTAAGTACATTACTCATTTATATGTGAATTGTAAGCAGAATCAAATTTAAAACAAACTATTAATGATTTTTTTGGCTTAGATATGCAATCGCGTCTGAACTTTGCGACGAAGACTTCAAAATTATTACAGGGGATGACCATTGTTTCGATATTAAGGGTCAAACGGTGAAACTCAATAATGAAAAGCCAGATTTATTAACCAAGCAAGTTAAATTTAAATATTTTAATTCGTGTCAACCAGATTCGAAAGTTCATTCCTCTAACCGGGAAAAGTGGATTGTCAGGGCGAGCTAATACCGTATTTCGAAAAGATGCCCCCTACTTTGCTCGTCTGATGTCATCAACTCCAACCACTTCGGTTGCCGAACCAATGCACTATGTGTTTAGGATGAATGATCCTCAGGAATTTTCAGCGTACGCTAAGATGAGTAGCGGTAAAGCTGCAAGGTTAAAGTGTTATAGCGGTCAACCTCCAAGTGAGAAACCATCGGAACCTTTGATGCAAATTGCAAAGCTTCCAGACTGTGCAAACGAGTTTCGTGGACCTAAAGATTGGTGCGAGGATGGAGCATTAAGCGGAACAGGATTGGCAGGGCGAGCTAATACCGTATTTCGAAAAGATGCCCCCTACTTTGCTCGTCTGATGTCATCAACTCCAACCACTTCGGTTGCCGAACCAATGCACTATGTGTTTAGGATGAATGATCCACAGGAATTTTCAGCATATGCTAAGATGAGTAACGGCAAAGCTGCAAGGTTAAAGTGTTATAGCGGTCAACCTCCAAGTGAGAAACCATTGGAACCTTTGATGCAAATTGCAAAGCTTCCAGACTGTGCAAATGAGTTTCGTGGACCTAAAGATTGGTGCGAGGATGGAGCATTAAGCGGAACATACGAATGGGATTTGTCCGTTGGTCAAAGTTGGTCTGTAAAAGGTATGATTTTTAATTGAGACAATTTTAATTCCACAATTAAATTTCAAACAAAAGTCTTGTACCTACCTATTTTTAATACAATTTAAAAACTTTATTAGGCGGAATTGGGCAGCCCGGAACTAAGGAAAGCTGTTCACCAGGTGGAGGAAAAAAGTCACCACCTCCTGCCCGTAGAGGAAGAAAGAAAAGGGCTGCCGCTAAATCCATGCCTTCTTCAAAACAACCAGAAACTAAGCCCAATGAGGTAGAATCTACTTGTGACACCTTTGACGAAGCCACAATTGAAGCTGAAGAATATGATACACGCGCAGATCACTTTTTTCAAGTTGATATAGTGGAGCAGAAGAAAAAGTTTCAGCCAAGTTCATACCACCAAAAGTTAGTTTTAGAGCAGAACAAGCGTATTGGCCATCAGCTTCGAAAATACCATCTTGACAAGGAAGGTGTTGCAAATACTCCGCGATTTAAGACCAAAGAGGAATTCCCAGAATACCAATATATCCTACTAGCAAAGAAAATATTCACTAAAATTTGTCCAGCAGCCGCTCTACCTGTATTGAACTTTTTAATCAGAACATTTAGACTGCTCTATATTGACTCCAGTAAGAATCATCCATATGCAGAACCTTACAATGCGCAAATTGATGCAAGGATTACGGGAGCGCTTACTCAATGCGCGACGGACGCGGAGAAACAGGAGATATTTTTCTACGAAAATAAAACTTGTCCGGATTTAGGGGTAAAGAGAAATGAAGTTTTCCACACACGACTAAATTATTTGCTTTATGAAAATGTGTATTTAAGAAACTATATTATTTTATTATGATCATATTTAGGTATATGGAACCAATCAATCAACAATGTCATTCTTTTATGGTACCAACTTAACAATGCCAGGAAGTACCATGTTTA
>JAANSM010001621.1:0-17773 GCA_036850725.1 Orchesella villosa
TGCATATTCATCAAATCGTTAATTAAAGTGAGTACACAGAACAGAACATAATATGTCTTCTCAATTTTTGCGCTATCATAAAACTGCAAGTTTGAGGTAGCAACTTTGTGCGAGACATCATGTTTA
The DNA here is from genome assembly GCA_036850725.1 of Orchesella villosa. Classification (NCBI taxonomy): domain Eukaryota; kingdom Metazoa; phylum Arthropoda; class Collembola; order Entomobryomorpha; family Orchesellidae; genus Orchesella; species Orchesella villosa. The sequence continues at coordinate 127 of JAANSM010001621.1, forward strand.
TCAACGCATTTCTAATACAAGTCAACAAAGATGATGATGGAGCCAATGCAATGTGTGGTTGTTGATGAAAATGAAAAGCAGTACCGCAATACAAAATGCACAGTGCATATTGAATTTCATAGGATTGGATTGCATTGACAGATCACAAAAATGGTAGTCCCACGAACTTTTAAAGAAATTCATTGTTCTATTTTCACAGTTTAGTAACTCTAATGAACTTCACACGGACTGCAAAAGATGCTCGCTTGTACAATTTTACAGCGAAGAGAGAATACTGTAGCAGAAGTGATTAAAGCAGTCAGTTCCCCTTACTTTTTTTGCTACAAGTGAAACCGTCACAGTTAACGAGTCTGCAGAAAAATTCACACTCGAAGCATTTCCTAAATATATGAGGTAGATAGTGAACGTTTTGCCGCGAGATTTTTGGATTCAATACGCGACTTTTTTTTGGTGAAGGTGGATGATGTGTGGATGCTGCTGCTGTATTTTGCTATTTATACTGTAAAATACTGACAGGTAAAGTTGGGTGGATGTTGTGTATCGCATTAGTTAAGGTGATAATTGCGCTGCAGTTTTTGTACTATTAGAAAGAACATGTACAACACAGTATCTAGTAGCTTGCACTGCTTGCAGCATGACTTTAAATTATTTTTTTTACAATGTGGTTGTTTTTTCTGTAGACTACGGGCAGACAAACAAAATCTGCCAAATTTTATTAGAAAAATTATAAATTTTTGGTTTGCTTGAGCGAGTTGGTTGTTGAGTTAGTGAGTACTAGAATGATGATGAGCATGATTCTTTTCTTGAACTAAATGAGCAACATATTTAAAAGATATATGAGAATAGTATATTAAAAACAGTTTTGATATTTTAGATGGCTTTAAATTGTATTTAAGCAACTAGTGCAAAAAATTATCTGGGATAAGTTTATGCACATGAATTCAACATGAGGCTCGAGAGCTAGTGATAGTAATGATGTTCCACAAGATGTGCAAGCTAAAACTTTTTTTATCAAAAAGATAAACGTTTTATGAAACCCATCTTTGTATTTGCTAGTTTTCTAAAAATGTGTCAGTGATTACATTCTCAGTCAATGGACACTAACAATTGAGAGTTGTATTTTCATTCTAACGCTATACTAGGAGACTCAAAGAATTACAATAATTTTTCTATGATTAGACTGCGAGACTCGCATATTTCACACGAATACTAGAACATTTGAACCTATGCAACCTTCATTCTAATTCTAAGTATTTGAAACGCTTCCTAGATTCCTCAACTAGTTGCCATTATAATATTAGAAACCAATTTTCCTCAATTGAAAGTTCATCGCCACATTTTCAGAATTGTTATTGTCGGGGGGCCGTGGGTCAACTCAGGTGTAACACGTGTAGCCGTGTAGCAAATGCCGAAATTAAAAAATAACAGCACAGCATATCGATTTCGTCTGCGGTAGCAAATACATTGGTAAGCGGAAAACTCAGGAAATTGCTGTTTTGAAATTCTTATCATCAAACACAAGTAGTCGCATAATATTGCAATTACCGTAGTAAAGTATGTAACTGTAAAACATCTTTTATAATGTCACCCTTTTTAAAAACAGAAGTTGATGTAAATCAATTTACACATTCAACATTATCAAATTTAAACACATAAAATAGTCAACTCTAGGATCACGTCCCGTCGGTCCTATTGTACTTCACCGGAACAATTTGAATTATAAAAAAATTCTTGCAATCACTTTAGCTCTTAATTGATTGATATAAACATACCAACAATCATGCAACTTGATTCTAGCGTAGGTCTTGAGTGGTTTGGCATTTGGTATTTCGTTTCCAACAGCTTGTGGCATGTGGAATAAAGCATACAGTAAAAATGCGCGTGTCCGCATCCGCATCACTGCTTCACTAAACAATGCAACATACAATGCAAACCACTGAAACCACTTGAACTTGTTCAACCTGCTACATCAAGTTTCTTAGGTTTCATTTTCTCAGCAAATAGTTTATAATCTCATCTCATAGAACAGTAGTGTGTGTCTCCTGATAAAATATGCAAACGAAATTCATTTCTGGTCATAATTAGAGGGTAATCTGTCGATACGTACAACACTAGCAATTGTTATATACTTATCACGACAACACTTTTGATTTCTTGATAGGTTTCATTCTGTAATGGGGTTTGGTTACTTAAAAACTAGATGCATGTCACGAAAACAAATTTTACGTTATAATCAGCATGCGGTAGATCATATTTTATAGGATACAATAAGATAGAATACTACACAACATTTTTTAATGTGTACCAATAATCGAACTGTTATTGCTTCTTTATAAAATCACATTAATTATTTACCACTGTTGATTTTTAGGGATTTTTTTTGCAGCAGGAGGAGGGATAATAAAATGGCAGGTTGGCAAGTATTACTTCCATATGTGAAGCTATATCAACGTTCTTTGTTCGGCTACTTGACTAATCTGCAAACAGGAGAAGCGGAATTTAATATTCAGCAGTTGTTGTAAGTACCTACATAACATTTTGCTTAATGATGGAAACTTAAGTTTAATATCTCAAATGATCTTGAAACCTGGATTATGTTTATCACTGAGGAATTTTGACATTGGCTTTGGACGATGCTTTTTAATGTTATTATGCTGCTAGAAAGCTTCTTCCGAATCGTAGTATGGAAATACAAGTATAACTACTATATAGCTAGAAAGAAAACAAATCCTTGAAATACTTCATAGGCGACATAATATTATGATGATGAGTGACATCACATATTACATTCATCAACCACCATACAAATCACCGTAAAATACTTATTGAAAGTAATGGCAGCAATAAAACCTCTTGGTTCCCAGGTACAAATGATATTTCTTCCTTGTGGCCCACATCTAAGCCATATTGTAAAGAGGAAAATGTGTAAGAATAGAAAAATGTAACTGCAAACACATATACATGTATATTTGACTTATTTATATTTACTTCTTCACTTTGACTTGCTTCATGCTAGTTGAAACTTTGTCTCTTGCAGAGTAATCAATACACTAGACAGCAATGGATTAAGACAAGAATGAGTGGCATCAAAATATTGGACAAAAGTGACTCATTTAAGACACGCCACGACTGTCATTTAAGCGTGAAGCTGTGAAGTTATATAAAATATTAATCCTCTGGTCAAAAGAATACGCAGGTTTGGGTCTGGGTCCACCATCAGAAACATACTTATACTAGTAACGGCAAGTTTCCATAATCCTCACCTTCTTGACAATGAGTAGCGGTACACACACGAAGACTTACAGCAGTCGACCTACATTTTTCTTTTATGCGTAATAGTAGTAGACTGAGACCCTCATATCATCATAATTTCTCACACAAGTGCCTCCCTTTCTAGTGAGTAATGAAGTGAATAAGACGTGGTGTAAAGGAACATGTATTGCATCTTGCATCCCTTCAAGTATGCCTTAATGCATTTTACAAATCGTCCTTTGGGAATCCCAAATTTCCAATCCCAACTTCTGAAAGTTGTATGCGTTATCGTGTGGCTTGCGATGAATATAGTGGCTGGCAACAACAAATAGCCTAGGGAAAACTATTCCCATTCTCACTTGATTACCTCTCTTCTCCAATGTGTATCTGGAGTTTTCCAGGAAGTTGTTGCTGCTAGCTGGAGGCAAACATCGAGGTAAGGAATTTTTCATTTTTAAACTCTCATTTTGAAAAGATTTCACTTTCGTCTCTTTATCTCCTTGTGCGCGTCTTCTCTGGTTTAACAAGGTGTTGTTTAAGGTTACTACATCGAGCCTTCATACTTCTATGCTATGCAAAGAGAAGAGTAGCAGAGCCTATAATATAATGGCATCGTTCCATCTCAGAAAATAGAAGTGCGTGCTAGGAGCGTTAAACTTTTTGAACTGAAGATTTTTTTAAAGAAACTGAATACAAACACTTTTTACGATATGAGCGCTTCATAATTTATACTCGACGAAGTTTTTCGTTATTTTTTATGAAGCGCAAGAAACTTACTCATTTTAAAAAGAAGTGCATGGTTGGTGCATCTCATATTTTATGCACACACATATTTATCCACAGCCATTCCTCTTCTACACGATCACCAATTATCATCTTATTTTAAATAACGTGTCTGCTACGCATAATAACACCCTTGTTTATTTGAAAGGGTTTTGCACAAAAGCATCATATAGTTAGTTATAAGATGAGATATAGCGGCCAGCGAACCCAATATAATGATGGAAAGAGATTCATAAATTTTTAAACAAGTGTTTCACCGCAACACATAATATTATATTAGATATATACCCATTTCTATAAAGAGAACGTGTAAATGATGTAGTGATTATTGTGTTATTGATCAGCCATTATTTTTCAAACTATCACTATTTCTTTCTACTACTAACCTGATTCTAGTTATACTCTAGCGTTATTAAATTCGTGATCATGATCATCCTCAAAAACCACTAACTTCGTTTTTCACTCTTCCGACTAGCCTTTTTAACTCAGTTGAAAACGAACTTTGTTTTTAAACTATAAGGTACTATAAGGCCTGTACAAATTTTTAACGAGATCCTAAGCTAATACGTATTAACTAAACTGGTTATATATACCTCATTCTCCTTAGTCCGCTACCCACTCATTGTTGAGGTTAGCTGCGAGCATTTGTAATTTGTAATTAAGCCATTTTTTAAACTATTGCATGAATTCACCTCTTTAAAATTTGTACTATAAAAAACTCATGTGCGGTCAATTAACGTAATCGTATTAGAATGATAGAAATCAGGATGATCGTATCATAAAAAGAAGATTCATGCAAGCATGTCGATTTTATTACGCACAATTCCAAATGTATATAAAAGAGCGGCTCAAAATTAGACTAGCGTTAAGTGTGTAATGTTTACTTTTTTAAACACTTTCTTTGCACCTCAACTCCAATTTTTATTTTACTCTTATGTATTCAATGGAAAATGAAGTAATGAGATAGCATTTTGCAGTTGATATTCTAAAGTACGTAATGGACAACACAACACACACTATTTACTCAAGTTCTTATACGAACCTCGTTGGCAAAATCTCTAAATGAAGAGACTCACTTTCTCAAACCAATTTCCTCACATGAAAATGTAGATACATACATATGCTTACGTTTAGTTGTGCATAAGATGATGTTGATATTTGAGAAACAGATCATTTGATAAACTTTTAGCTCTGTAAGCAAAAGGTAAATAGACTGTGATTTTCTTTTGGAGGTGGGCTATGCACAACTAATAAAAACAAAAAAAGTGACCATGCAGAATGTAATATTTGACTTCACCAACAATAGATTTGCGGCTTGCCTACAACAGCCTATAACATACTATACGAGGTATCCCTGTCGAACAACGCTGGCTTTTTACGAACATTTTTTCAGGGGATACATAGTATGAATGTGCGTAGGTACAAAAAACGTTACAAAGTTGTAACTTTCTACAGAACATTCAAATAGCTCCTACAACGAAGTAAGCGCATTAACAAATTTTATAATGACTACCTATCTACACACCACATCCCATTAACCATGCGATATACATAAGACTTTTTTGGTTATATAAAATAAAATAATTATTACACACTCGGCTAGATTATAGTTTATAACATGATATTGAGGTTCTTTTAGCTTACCATCAAAATCGATCCAATTTTTTAATTTCCATTCACAGATAAGATTTTTAAAGTTGATATTTGTGTAGGTGTTTCAAGATTTTTTTCAATATTATTTTTTTTATTCACTGCACTCAATATATCGAATGATATATATTATTCCGGTAAGTACGTCAGCAAAAGAACACAATCTCATGTGGTCACAAGTTGTAAAAAAATCAAACGAACACGAAAAATAATATTTATGACCCTAATTTCCGACTGCGAATTCAAGTTACATATCCATGTGCCAAGTTAATCTCGAGGATGAAAAGGAAACCAGAAGCTAAAGTATTTGAGAGCAGGATGAGAACAGGTTTACTTTGACAGTTTTCATGTCATATCTCTCAAGTGAAATGTACACAAAAGAAAATTTGCCGACCGAGATATTTTTTTGAAATGTTGTCCACTCACTCAGTAAATAATTGCAAGTTTTAAAGTTAGTACGATATACACATAACACTTGTACTAATTTAAATGCATACAAGAAATATACAGAAGGAAAATTAGCTTCAACACGACACGACACTCACTTAACTACTAATGCTTTCTTCGGATTCTTAGAACATTCTTAGCACAGAGAAGAGAGCTTCGTTTTACACATATATAAAGCTCAAGCTTCAAATTCTACAACTCATTGTCACTAGAAATTCGGCAACAAAGATCTGTATAAACCTCACTGCTCTACGGACGTTTGCAGACTGAAAGAAAGGAACTAGGTAATGTGTTTAAGACGTACCTGTGGCTAAAATAAAAGAGCAGTGACAGATGCCTCATGCCTTGCATATTGCATTGCTATATTGCTACTCTCTGTTAACAGCCAAGTCGAGTGAGGCTCATTGTTGTTTGTTATTGTTGGAAGATGCAAGTAGCAAGCATGATTATGGCCGTATGCCTGCCCATACCATATGCATGTGAGTATCTATCTGTAAATGTACCACTGATCTGATCTGAAGAAAGACACTAAACATCGAAAGGCTTCAGGTAATGCAGACCAGACCTGCAAGAATGTTGATATTCAGCAGCAATGTTTGCTCGCTCACTAACCAACATTCAGAATTCAGCAGCAGCTCACATTCACTGCATTAGTCATTCTCCTTCTTCTCACTCAAGAAATACATGAGGTACCAAGTGTTACAGCGAAGATCTTATGCATTCCTTGGTTGGTCCTTAGTGAATTGAATGTTGAATGTGGTGATCTGGTAGTACCTACTAACTAGTATCAACATAAAAGTACATCATCCATACATTTTCACAACATTCATAGAAAACGTAGAGCAGTTATTTGGAAGTTGATGTAAGTTAATTCAAAGAGAAATGAAGAGACTAACACAGTAGTTGGAATCAGTAGGAATAGACACCGTAATAGTAAAGTATATATAATATTATATCTTTACACAAAACGCTTTGCATCTGCTGCCCACTTCCTATAGGCGACAAAAATGCACGTACATTATCCCACACGGTTTAATAACCGCATCACAGATCACGTCGCACAATTGATACGTGCAGCACACAAACTAAGCACGATTGACCCAAAGATTGGTTTAATCCTGTTCTTATGCTTAATTTTGACTTATCTGGAAAATGCAGATGTTTGTATAGTTTGTTGAATACTTGATCCATTCAAAGATTCATTTTAGAATCATTCTAATAAGGAATTGGGGCACAATATAATATCTTCTCAGTTTAAATAAGCACTAATAAGCAGTTTCATATACTTATATATGATATTGAATGAAAATGCAAAGGAGATATTGATGTTTGTGACAAATCCCATTTTAGTACTCTAAAGATGTCACAAGTAACCCTTTGTGACTCATTAAAATGTAATCTAAAGTCTTGTAAAACAACATAAAGCTTTTGCATTTGATTATGTTGAATATTTGTGACTTGTGAGGTTATTTAGCTGTTTTGACTTGATGTTGGATGTTACGTCGAAAATATGTTCTCTCGTTTGGGTATTCCACGTTTGAGGCTGCCAAGTATCTGCAACAACGCAACGGTCCCTTTTTATCTATCAAAGCTATGAATGAGTGCATTTTTCTTTTTCACCTACATCCGTCCCTTTTCCCAAAATTATTGCTTATTTGTCGTACAACTAATAATGAGTAATGAATAATGAGCTACTGCCCTTCGGATACTATGATATATGGCATACAAGATAGTATTCAATGCAATGAATTTCTAGATATTTTGGAAGTTGTAGTATATATTATGTCTGAGATGCATTTTAATTCAGCCCTTTTTTCAACTTGCCATATAATAATTTTCAATCTTTGGTTTGTAATAAAGGTACAATCTATTATAGCATTCANTATTATAGCATTCAAGTATCTACAATACAATACGAACGTACGTAACATACGCACTAATCATCAAAAGCAGGCGGAACACCATAGGGTATTTTTCGTCCACATTTGCATTTATTTGGCAGGCACGTTAATACACACATCACATCATCAGAAAGAAGTGAAGTCCACTTATCCATTCAAGCTTGAATACAGTGAATTTTGGGCTATCATCATCCATTCGATTCCAAAGCCGTTATTTGCGTGCTCCTGATGATCCAAATATAAATTATGCACATTTTTATTTTCATTTCATGCATAGATTAATAATTTTATTTTTATGATTTTTTTGGGTTAGAAGGGTACATATAAAAAAAGCTTCATTATTGCGGTTTCTTTGTTGGGTTTGGCTTTGACTTTCCTTTGCTCTTGTTTAGCAGGCGTTCAATAACAAAACTTTTTGATGGTGTTGCTATTGCAGTTTTAGGTTATATATTATGTACAACCGTTTTCAATGTGTATGGATCATTACGCGAGCGCAGCAGACATGCTCGTTCTGCGATGATCATTAACATATGGCGTTATATTATCAATCCTCAAAAAGTTTGTAGTTGGAACGTTTTATGATTTCATATCATGATATAGTACCGAGTGTGCATATGAAAAAATCTTTAATTTGATGCCGGGGTATGGTCGTTTGCAATTATGAGTTCAACAGTGCGGTATTATGCAGGGAATATATATTGCTTTGATTTACACTTTAGCCTGTAGGTATCATTAAATCTGTCCAATTCTACAGATTTTTTTAAAAATCTGTGAAACTGGCTACGCAATCTGTTGCCTGCCATTGATTATTACCTTGCACATAAAAAGTATAAAGCGTAGTTTGTACGGTAGGACGGTAGTATATGCTCTGAAGCCTACAATCCAATTTATTTTGCGTGTTTGACTTTTTATTTTGTAAAGATCATAACCTTCATTGATTTTTAAAATCGTGAGATTTCATTAACTGCACAAACGGTAAAGATGTATTAGCCCCATGGGCTTAGAAAAATATAATGTTGAACAACAGAATGGTAGTGAAACAGAAGCTTCCCCTTGTCCATAAAGATTTGACCTTTTTTACTATGTCAAAATACAAATACCGAGGTGGCATCGCATATATGTACTTGAAACATGTCGTGATTGCAGAAATGCAGAGAATGGTTTAAGTTATAGAGTAACTTACTCTTTTATGATTCTTTTATTTAAGGAGGCTCAGCACGAAATAGGATGCTTCTCTACTGATGGATAACACCTGCTCATTTATTTGAAGTTTTAATCTGAAGATGGTTACGTAACATTGCTTATCCCCAGCAGCTCTGTGTTATTCGTGTCATAAATCTTAGACCCAACAAGTTTAACCTTGGAAAAAGAAGCTTGAAAAATCCCATCCATGAAATTGAAATGGCTACAGCGCTTGATTGTTAATAATGAAGTATACTATTTGTTTTTAAGCGATATGTTTTGATTGTGGCAAAGTTAGAATCGTCACAGGCAGCATTCCTTTTCTTAGATATTATTACATACAATCATAGCTGCTTTGTAGCATGTAAGTGTAGAGCATTCCTTTAACTTTTAAGGCTTTTATAATGTAAAGTGTAGTCTATCAATAAATTATAAGCCATTGCGAAGTAGCCAATTTAAAATATTCCTTCTGGGTAACTGCGATAACGACCATACTTTGAGCGTAATGCAGGACGACGATGATGATGATATGCCCATTGAAAATTTAAATTCAGTTCAATAAATTTAGAATATGAATGATATACTTACATTGCATAATTTGGCATCACATCATAATTCTAGTGAAATACTGCTACTGGTTAATTGATTATGTAAATGCTTTAAGAATCACAATTGACAGAAAGACATGGTTTATGGAGGTTGTTCCATGGAATTACAAAAAACAGCAAAACAATTTGTATATACAGATATGTCTGTCTATGTGATCTTCGTGTATTGAGGGATTTTTTTGGGGGGGGGGGATCTGGCTTTAGTAAATGGTTAACGCTACTAACGGTAATATCATTATTACATTTTAAATTGTAAGCGCTGTACGGCTGTAGATTGGTAAGTGTCTTATGTTTGTTGGTTAACTTGGTAAAGGCAGTACTTAGTGCTAACAATATGCTTATTCCTCTACATTGATGAGAATTTTTCACAGTCAACAGTGCTGACTATTATGTCTTTATGTTTTAGAAATAAGCATTTGATTCGATAAAGAAAACACATGTAATTATAGACTCAGAAATGCAACCCTTCCACATTCCAGTCTTATTGACAGCCACGACTCTCCCTTTTTAGCGAATGAAAGTCCCCAGCTTTTTTCAGGGTGACCTGACCACACCATTCATATCAACTCTTGGATAGCCGTTAACGATGCGAATTATAACTTTTAATAGCATAAACTTCAAAAACATTATTATCTAATCTGTCAAACCGGATTTATTAGCACATTCAAACATGCGCTTAATTATGGAATCTTATTCACAAACAAATAGATAAGAGGCAAATGACAAATCTATGTCTTCGCACGCGTTCTTCCCATACAAAAAAAGTGGGACCAGTTTTGGCTACTTAAAACTAAATGTAAAATAAAAAAGAAAAAAAGCAAAGCCCTTCACTGTATTAAGCACATGGTGCATTATGTCGCATGAGCCTGAGAAAGTAAGCACAAGGAGTGTAAGCGTGCAGTGCAGTGTAAACCTTACCTAAAATTCTTATCAGTTATTGTATTTTTATTTGATCTATTACAATATGTCTAACTCTAAAGTGTATATCTAGTATCTAGTTTTCAATTAACAGTATTCGTATATGTAATGCTGCAGGTGAAACATATATCTCATCAATGTTTAAAAGTATGCTGTTCATGCCGTCATGTCATCAACATGATTCATATAGCCAAGAATCTATTAATTACCTGAAGGCGCTTACAATTATCTTCATATATCTACAGATTATACGCGAGACATGGCACGTTATGTTAACATTATGCATATTTATTGTCACCAGTCCCCACAAATGAAAAAAGTTGCTCAAATTTCAATTTACTATCATCATATATATGTTTGCAACGTGTGCATCCAGTGTATAAATAAATACACTATATTATCATATTATTCTTGCTTGTATTCCAGTTGCTTTTAGCTTCTTGAGCATATATCTGTCTTTACTATGAAGCGTCATTGTGGGAATTATCAAATTGCGGTCACATAATTAATGTCTGCACATTTATGTACAATATCAACAATACAAAACTTCTATGCCCACGTAATATATTTGTTCATACTTTTCTGTACACATGCGCGTGTGATGCACAAGCTTATGTGTGGATATGACATGCAACTATGCAAGAAAAAAATAATCGGACAAAGAGTACGCTTCATTTAACTTGTTCATTACTCTAAACAAAAATGATACATAACAATTGGTTCACAATCATTAAAGAAGACTAGGTGCGCACACTCTGCATCATCAGAGAACTCATCACATCCAAACATCCCATCATGCACGTTTTGGTACTATTAAATTGAATTGTATTCGAATCGAAATTCTTTACTTAGTAAGTGTAATGCTCTGGATTAGAAGGCCAAAACAGAAAGCTGCTCCTCATTTATAGTTTTTAGGTAGCAGGGAGGGAGTGAATGCACGTATATTGGCAGCGATTGGATTTGGATTGAAGGAAAGCTATTAAGTAATATTAAAAATATTGTAGGTATTCTTTATACATAGAGAGAGAGAGATATATAGAGAGCAAATACACAGATTTCGTTGGCCTTTTGTCCGCTGACATAAGTACAAGCAGAGGACACACTTGTGGCACAAAAGTGAGCAGATTGCATGCTAGAACATGTAATAGTACAACGAAGCTACAATGCTTCTTTATTAGAAGATTAGCATATATAAAATATATATATTTTGCGGTTACAACTTTTATATACATAATATTATTTCTTTACTTACAGGTACTTTCAGTTTCTCTGTGACTTGATATGGCATTGCCATCCGTGTCCGTTTGCCTATCAACCATACTGCAGAAAATAATATTATAAGCAATCTGGAACGTTATTATTACAATACTGTGGAGTGTAGCATGGAGAAACAGTGTTTCTTGAATTGACTTTTGTGTGCAGTAGTATTTGTGCAGCTTTTTGCTACTACTACGTCCTACTGTAACTAACACACAAAGTAAACTCCATGCTGGAAAGGAAAACAAGGAGTAAAATATCCAGATCGATAGGTTTTGGAAAACGCTTGCGTGGGAAGCTGGATAAAGGCATAAGTTGGTTGGAGCAGAGCAGCTCTGCACATCGTAAATGTGAACAGACTGCTGAAATGAAATAAACTTTTTTCTTCAAAGTGATTTTCTTAATTACTTAAAAGAACTGAATGTAATTTTCAGAAGTTTAGTTTTAGGAACTCAAAGCTAATTACATTTTGTGTACCTGTGACAGAACAAAAAACAGGAGTTCATCATCATGTGAGGCTCATTTAATCACCTGGAAGTTTTTGCGTAGGCAGCATGTGAGAGAGGTTCAGTGAAGAATGAGAGAGCTTCCAGATTTTATAGCAGCTGTTTAGATAAAGTTTATCCATTGAAATAGGTCTAAAAGATTTACGACGAACGTTGTGCAGACCTCTTGTAGAAACGCAATCGTCATTGTACATATTGAAGATTTTTTTAGCAAATCAAGTTTAGTTTTGAAATCTGAAGTTTTGTAAAAGTTTTAAAAATAGTGATACGATACGTAACCTCAATTTTAAAGGGGTATCTCGATCATATATGCTTACTTAATTCGGTTCTTGAATTAAAATTTCAAAATGGGAAACGCAGATACCAAACTCAACTTTAGAAAAGCTTTTGTAGAGCTTTCAACGAAAACACGGGTATGGGATTAAATTCAAAATTGCATTTTATAAGTTGTATAATGCACGTTATTTTGCTTCTCCCTCATTATAAAATACATAATGCATAATCTCTAATTTTATTCTTTCTGTCACTTACAGCCAATTGATCCCAGTGATGAGGATTTTTGGGATCAGTTTTGGGCAGATAATGTGGACAGTCCGCAAGACGTATTTACACTAATACCAGCCTCCGAAATACGGCAGTTACGTGATGAATCACCCAACAATCTAGCCACGCTTTGTTACAAAGCGGTAGAAAAATTGGTAAAAGCTGTGGACACGAGTTGTCGGACTCAACAAGATCAGCAAACCGGTAATTTGGCAATTTTAAAACATTTTTCTTGGCTAAAAGTGTGCTGAACGTGCCTGCCGGGCCCATCTTAAATTTCCATTTTTGATTTTCTTTTGGTTATAATAATGGCTAATATATACGTGCCTGGCCTATACATATTGTAAGGTGTAAGTGTGTAAGGAGAGAGATATATAGGCACTTTATATAAGCATTATATGCATATCTACGTAATGGAGAGTAGTTAGTATGAACTAAAAATGACGTCGTATCCTTCACATCTGCTGTTAAATAACTGAATACTACGTACGACGTACATACATAATAGGTTACAAGCTAGCTGCATGTAAACTAATTATGTAACCATTTTAGGCACTACACAGCCTGACTTGAGTCATGTTCTGATCAGTTGTATAGTGTACTCACATATCGAGAGGGTGCAAGGCTGACCAAGTGACCACATTAAAATATGTTTGTAACAAGTGCAATATTTTGTTTATAACGCCATCACTCATTGTCAGTAATGAACACTTAGGATGCGGTATGTAACGTACTTGTATCTACTCACTATACATATAATATGACAACTTTACTTCGTGGAAAGCTTACGTTCGATACAAAATCATAAATATAGGACTATAGGAGCTTCGTGCATGTAAAAGTATTCGACCAACCTGTCTTCTCTCTCTGCAAGTACTCACTCACGGACGAATTTTGTATAGGAGATCATTGTTTTACCTAAATTTTAAAAAATTCAAGATTTCAATCTTGAATCATGTTGACATTGTGATGAGCACGCCTTTTTAATGCTCTGTTTTCTTTTGTTGCTTTACCCTTTAACCTAGTCCCATAAAATATGCCAATAAATTATGAAGCAGTCTTGTAAAGCGATTGTATGTTGTGAACGTAGATGGAAAGGCAGTTAACAAAACTTTTAATTCCCTAGATTGCATTGCTGAGTGAATTTTTATGGCAAATTAGGTACAATATGAATTAAGCTTGAAGCATTGTAAATATAAAGAGATAGAATTGTACTGTACCTTTCGTACTTTCATAGATCCAATTGTCATTGAACGTCATCATAAATATGACAATTATTAAACATTACATAAGTACATACATACCGGATATCCCGTTATCCAGTTCCGACGTTCTGAAAGTTTGTGCATGCGCATGAACATGTTATGGAAATGGAAATGAAATTCTTAGGAAATTTCCGTAACGAGACTTGTCTCATCCATTTAAAAAAACACCAGATTTGTAGTTTCACGTTTAGTGTTAATAATCAAGCGTTTAATTGACTGAAGAAACCTAGCCCACGTAATAGAAAACCTCATGAAAATTTTAATGACTTCTGCTGTTATCCTCCCTTTTTTAAAAGGACCCATTTGCATCCTATAACTATCTTAAGCTTACAATTACAAGTTTACAGTCATGAGCCAGCCTCGCATTTATTTGATAGTCTCAATCAAACAATGCACACGGTCATACTAAAACTAAAACTTCTGTTGCTGCACCTGTTTCATCTTTTTAAATCGTCAATGAAATGGGGCAATAAAAATAAACGGGAGTGAGATTTTTTGCCACTAAATCTCACATGAAAATTGTTTTTACCTCGTCTCATCTTGATTACGACTACTGATGATGACTTCGATGCTGATCTTTATCGCAGTTATCGATACCTAATTTTCTTTTCTTCTGCTGGGATTTTTCACAGCTCTCAACTGCGTTCGTCTCCTGACACGCATTATCCCGTATATGCTCGAGGACCCAGACTGGCGCACATTCTTTTGGTCAAGTCTTCCAAGTGGACAACCCCAAGAAGATGAAGATACATTACCACTTGCTAAAGCTCTCATCAGTGCTCTTTGCGTAAGTACTATTATAGTCTTTATCCTTGAATAACATAATATTTCACTACACTTACATCACGGTTAATGAATTGTTTTATTCGTCAATTGCAATATTTTATGATTGTCATCTCCCCTCTTCTTTGATAAAATGTTATGTAATGCGATTAGAAGCACTGTGGCAGAAGTCCCGTTTTGTAAAGTTTTAGCCTAATGGAAATGCATGCAAGCATAACGAAAAGATGATGCTGATGATGATGATGTTTAAAAAATTAAGATGCAATTTTAGATAAGGTGACCATATTTAATGGGTGTGTGATTTGTAAAGAATATATTAGTAACACACGTAAATACGTATACCTATCACCCAATGATGTTTAAAAAATTAAGATGCAATTTTAGATAAGGTGACCATATTTAATGGGTGTGTGATTTGTAAAGAATATATTAGTAACACACGTAAATATGTATACCTATCACCCATTGGCACTCATAATATCACATTTAAGACAGGTTGGTTAGTGAACACAACACTTTAAATTGGCAAAATATAAGACTGTTATGCGGTCTCAATTCTGACCCATCCCTAATTGATTTACTTATCAGTTTTGTCTAAAGTGAGTGGAGTAAAATAGTAAGATGCTTGTATGATAGACAAGGCAAGGTTATATAATGTGGATGAAATATGGCTTTCCCCTTCTGAACCTCTCCTCTTATCTAACAGGTTAACTCCAACTCTTCTGAGAAAACATCTAACCTTTTTAGATGTTGTTGGATGGTGTATAATATTTGCGAGACAAATTGATCTCAAATTTGATATCATCCACTGCAATTATTGATCTCATGCATACATATTACATATATATTGACATTTTTACCTTCAAAAGTGGACGTTGATTAATGTGAGCCAATGTATAAATATGGAGAGGTGCCATCAAGCCATTAAATGTCAAAATCAAACATTCGCAACATTTTATAGTAGCATGCATATTTTAGTATTTCATTTTGGGACAAGAGAAATAACTGGAAGTCTCGTCTAGTCTAGCTGCTCGATGCTCTTAAGTTCGTACTTAAAGTTCACTGATGATGAATAATCTGATTTTTTTAACATGCTAACATTTTTCTACGGCACATCTGTCTGCAATAAAATGAAAAGATGGGGAGATATAAACCGTTTACAAAGGGCGTGTGCACAGTTTTCTTCCCTCTGTGTCTAATGATGATGATGTGCATGCATAATAATGACTTGTGTTTTGTGTCAGCCCATATTAACAATCGGGACGTTGTTTTATTCAGCCAGTGTAAAAAAAATTGTAAATCAGTTAGTGAGGCAGTATGAGCATCGTCATCCTCAGTATCCTCATCATCATCATCATCTTCTCTTCTGCAATCTGCACATCTTCTTTTCTCATCCATTTGACTGACTTTTACTATGACAAAGACAGCTGCACAAGACAAGGCAGATGGGAACTCGTCTACGTAAAATTGTAATTTCTTTTGACAATGACGATTATTTAAAGTTGTGTAAGCTTTCAAATGGAAAACTCATCTGCCAAGCTGTCAACGAAAATGAAACAATCCGTCTGATTTACTGTGTGTCTTAAATGTCTTTGGTTCATATCTTTTGAAGCTCTGTATACTATGATAAACAAGATTTTCGATTTTTTTGGGTCCGACATACAGAAAACTTTTTAAAAGATGTGATATTACGTTCACATTCTATATACCTATCTAAAATGAGTTTTCTTGTTATAAATTTTTTTCTCCGTAGGATTTGCTCTTTTGTCCCGATTTCACAGTTGCAGCCAACAAAAAATCTGGCCCCGTAAGTACCATCCAATTTTTATTTTTGATAATGCTATCGCTCCATTTTATAATGCTTTTTATCAGCAGTCTTGATATATAGATTAATGTGCTTATTAGAACAACCTTATATTATATATGTATTACTCAATTTTGTGGCTTTCAGTCTACTTCAAAACATTTTGTGTTCACGCTATGTGCTTCATTGTGCTTGTACTGGTTTAACCTTTTTTAATGGAAATAGTTTTCAAAGGCTTGGCATTCTGCTGAGGGCTATTTTGGTGTCTTTTATCATAAATGGCCAAAAGATGGAAGAAATATGTAATACATTTCAAAACTCTCTTGATTAGCCACACATTATGTAGAAAAAAATAATATTGAAAAACGTCATCTCTACCAACCATCACATGTCAGACTCTCATTATCTCATAAAAATTCTGAGAGCAAAAAACTCACAATCATGCAATCTTGCACTATTACGCTGAAAAAATGCATCTTTTATGAAATGAAACATATGGGTAGATTGAAAGAACGTATTATGGAATTGTGTGTGCGACAAATATCATCTTTTGGGCTAAGTACCTACTCGCACCAATACAAAATTGTGTATGTTATTGCTAAGTTCATTAAGAACAGCGCAACACACACAAACTAATTGCAACTGTAAGTATGAAAAGACTTTTTTTCGTGAAACATGAAACCTTATGATGCTCTTTAAATGTTGATGATTATTGGTTGGGACAAGGAATTTTTTGAAAGAAAAGTTC